>JAJHUR010084874.1:0-56917 GCA_027495735.1 Lutjanus campechanus
TTTTTTTTTACAGTGCAGTGCATCTCACTAGAGCCATCAAGAGTGTGTTTTATCAGTTAGACTCCCCTTTTAATGCCTTTCCTCGTCATCTGCGGTGTTTCACGCAGTCAGAGGAAGTAAAAGTGTCCGTCGTCCAATAGTTCAGTTATAAAATCCCAGTGCACTGCGGAGCTCTCTACCAGGTGGCTGAAAACGCTGCAGCCGCTGTCCGCAGTCACCTGCTTTGCAAACTCTGCGCTCCTTCATGCCATGAATTCAGGGTTTATTTTGACCAAAGCAGAGGTGGTTATTGTTGGAACAGTGGAAAGACAAACCAAGATGTTTTTGATGAGTTTTACTTTGCTACTGTCGAGTTTGAATGAAGCTGACGATGATGATGTCAAAAAAAAATTTTCAACGGGAGTTTGTTTATTTTGGTGAGAGCAAGAAAACAGCTTGATTAAAGGTTAGACAAACCATATATTACTCTTTAAAAGAAGATCTCTCACTGTAGTGATCCTTTCCATAATGCTGTCAGACATACAAAAACACGCAAAAGCAAACAAGCAAGCGTCACCTGTCCTGCACATTGTGGTGAAGTGGCTGCTGCAGCTGCCAGCTGCCTCCGCTCCATTTCCATGACTCTTCTCTGCTTCCATCACAGTTAGTTTTGTTTTGGTGGAGACAGGATTTGTGAAGTATACAGCCTGTCATGCTGTTGCATTGTTCTGTGTACCATGACACAAATAAAAAACAAGAGCAGAAACTTGTTTACCAACCACCGATTTCACCTTCTCTCATCAGTCAACCACCACATGAAGCTCAGCGTAAGTTCAATCAGGAAGACCTTCTTTACACTGTTCATTCAGAATTTCCTCTACTCTCTCACTCCTCCTACTCTCTCTAATCAGCTGGTCGTGGGCGTTCACTTTCCTCTCTACTATCCAATCAGATTTTGCCACGGTCTCGTTGCCAGTCAATTGCCGCCACTGTCAAACTTTAAATCTCTGCTGTCTTTGCTCATCAGTGCCATACAGACAATGCGCAACCCTCCTCCACCCCCTTCTCCTCCAGTCTTCGGACCCAGGCAGCCAGAGTTCATCACCTCGTCCCTTCCCCATGCCATTCATCAGGTCCAGGCAGCAAGAGTCGGAGTCTCTCCACCACCTAGCCTCTGTATCATCATCCCATCACCACCACCACCAGTGTCTAGACCCCGGGGGGATTTCCTCTAACTCCTGCTCATCACCCCCTATTTATATATCTCCATATTCTATTCACTACAATGGGGTCTAACCGCCAAATATTTCTGCTGTGATCTCATGCACGTGCGATAAACTAATTCATCTTACTCAGAGTCTCTCCTGATTGAAATGTTTTCACCAGGATTTTTTTAATAAGCGTGACAGCATAAAAAAATATTAATGATTCTCTATTTCTAATTCCTCTTTGAAATGTTATGTCTCTGCATTATTGTAAGCTACATTCTGTTCCATTCTATTATTGTAAGGCACACAAGGGGGAAAAAAAAGACAGCCAGACTAGAAGAATCTCAGTCGACTGATTTGAATTTTCAGCTTTCAGGGTGCAGCCCTACAAACAACCTGCACACACTGCTGGTACTGAAAAAGTCACTGAACCGAACTGAAATGAGGTCTTAAATGAGCACTTAGAACTTCTCTTTTTTTTCTGCCACTGTACTTTTGATACTATCTAATATCATATTAGTTTTGTATTGTTTTAACCATGTGGTAAAGATATTAAAGTATTGACAACCTTACTGCATAATGTGTGAAAACAGAGAGTAATGAACAGAGACATGGCAATTATTGCTTTATTTGTTGCATGTTGATGCAAACTCTTATGGTTTTACGGTCGCTTTTGCACCGACAGATATGGAAAAGGGTCGTGAAGCTTCCTTCTTTTATTCAGTACTATTGTGGAAGCATAGCTCCGTTATTTCACTGGAGAGAAAATGGGTAAAGAGTCAGAATATTGTATTTCCCTACAGGATCGGATTAATATTTTATGCATCTTAAGGCACATATCATATGAGGTATGTGCAAAGTTATTACACTTCAAAAATATTAATATAGTATAATGGAGTCCCTCTATATTGGACTGCATAAAACCAAGCTTTCAGAAGACTACGTGATGGAGATGCACAGCGGAGGGCATGCTAATTCATGCATTCTAGAAATGAGTGAAAATCTGGGCATTGATTCATAAATGTATAGAGATAATTGTTGATCAGGAGGTCCCCTACTGGCCTCGCTTATTTGTGCAAGGAGATGATTCAGCTCTAAACCTTGAATGGCTTTATGCAGCTGTTATCCTCAGCAGGAAGTCAGTGTATGTGCCATCGTTTGCAGACTCAAATGAAAAGGATGCTATGCAATATTTTCTTCCTAGAAGGGCAGCTGAAGAGGGGTGCTTGTTTTTTGTTTTGTTTTTGTTTTGTTTTTTTGCTTCTTTTCAGTTTGTAAAGATGATTGCGCCTTAGATGTGCTCGAGAGTCTGCTCATATATTGCAGCAGCAGTGTGACAGCAGAGTGGGGTTAGGGGGCCGGCAAGGCAAGAAAACTTCAGACTCAAAATAGTGAATCCAGTGTGAAAACAGAGTTACTTGTCTTGATTTTGTTTGTGTTGACTTTTTTGACACTGTGAAGATGGCACACAGATATCATTTATATTAGTAATATGCCTCCCCAATAGTGTTTTTATGCACAATATAAACATGTAATAAATGGTTATGATAATAACCATAATAATAATAATAATAATGAACTTTGTATAGCATTTTTAATTCAAAAAATGAATGAAATCAGCAAGGAGGCCGTCCTCAGCATCATCCCTTAATGACTGCAGTGTCATGCTGAAAAGTACTGTCCAACTTAAACTGCCAGCCTGCGTCTCCCTTTGGCAACAGTCCATAAAATTGTTTCACAGTGCGTGTAAAACTGAAGCAAACTCAGAGAGTGCACCTGTAGACCACAGCCGCTGTCCAATAAGTCCAGCCAGGTGTAAACTAGTTGAATGTCTCGGCTAATTAATCCAAAAACGATGAAAAAACAGAACAAAAAGAAAACACAGCTGCCACCACTCTGTTACAGTCTTTTGTTGTTTGTCAATGTTTTCCGGTCCTTGTGGGTAATAAGCTGCTACAACTTCTCTTTGTAAACTCGTCTTTATTCTGTTAATCTTCACCTAAACACCATGGCAGTTCAATACATCCAACCTCACTCTGTCAGGTTCACAGCAGGTTAAACGCTCTAGTGTTGCGTTCATACTTGTCCCTCCTAAACAGTGGCAGGTGGGAACTAATTAGCTCTTTTGTAAAGGGGACGTGAAGAAGCAGCTTATATACTACACATGTAAATGTATAGTTAAAGCGCCGTAAATGATAATGTAAACTCCACAGCTTAATAAGGAACACAAAATCAGCCCAGTAACTTAAAACAAATAACCCGAAAATGTAATGTGTACAGTAACCATGGTGACACCAGCAGCAGGAAACCTACTCGTGTCAGTACTCAGCATCAGCAAGTACCCAAATGTAAGTACTCGTACTCGATCTTGTACTTCAGACGTCTTGTTTTTGACCATGAGGGCCGAAACCCAAATCCTGTTAAAAAAGCACCAGCATGTTTGGCATTTCTGCTTGAGAATGACCAAAACAATTAAATGACTATAAAAATAAATAAAATAGCTGGCAATTAATTTTCTTTTGAACAACTAATTGACAGTTGTGTAATTGTCAATTACTGCTGTAAATAAATGCTAATAAATACTTCTGAAAGCTAAATAGAGAAATTTTGAATAAAGTGTTACCCCTACATGATTTTAATTTGCAGACATGACATTCACACTGCACGCCTCAGAGTTGATTGCTCAGATCTGATTTTTTTTATTAGGCTGTTCACACTTTCTTTTAAATGTAGTCAGTATCAGATTCCAGTGTGAACTGGTCACAGTCTGAACTGACCCACATGTGCAAAAGAACAATAACGGCATCCTTCAACCATTGTGGGGCGCTGTAGGATTTTGTGCAGGCTTGTGCCATTCACATGTGCCGCTGATGATGGCCCTCATTTCCATAATTATCCCATGATGCATTGCTCAGTCTTAAAGTTTTGCTATTTTGTGTTCCAAAATGTAAATGTTGCTGTTTGAAATGACTTGTACATTTCTTCAGCACTGTTGTATCAAAAGTATTTAATTCGAAATGCACAAGTTGCCCCAGATAGAAAAGGTCTTTTAAGTATAAACATCTGATGTTTTCTTTAAATCAGAATGTGGATTTGAATGTGGATTGAGTCAGATGCCCGATAAATACATGATTTCAGACTCTGAAACTGACACAGGATCAGATCGGTTCCATCTCTAGTTTCATTTGTAAGTCGATGTGCAATAGAAGTCATTAAATTCATGGTCAGATGGTAATGAGAACGAGGAGAAAGGGTGACAAATTTTTAATTACAGCTTTTTATGGAACAATGGGCCTTGTGCAAGATCATTTTCTTATTCTTATCTTAAGTTTCTCTTACTTTTGTTGATCCGATGAGCTCATACAAACACGCCAAATGCTCATAACTTCAGATAACTCTGTAAATGATCCACCGGTGCGTATCTAAGTGCACATGCACGAAACTTGTAGATTAGCATAAGTAATGCCCAATAACACCGCATAAGGCTACGCTTCTTGTCCTACATGTCAGGAAGTGTTCATTCATGAAAATGACATCAAAGAGTTAAAAAAAAAAAGAACTGTAGGAGTTTGGAAATTGAAATCCTGCTTTCAGAGACCCTCCTTCTCAGTGGTCACGCTCAGGGTGTTGTGCATTTTTCTTAACCAGTGCTTGAAAATGCTATCAATCAATTCATCATGAATAATTTCTAAGATACTAAACACGCGTGTTTTTTGTCTCATGTTTTTCCTTTTCCTTATTTAACAAATGGCTCTGCCAGACAAAACAATGCCAGATGAAGTGCAATTACTACCATGACTATTGATTAAATATTCATGAATACATTTTGGATTGGTTAAATTCTTAACAGCGATTAATTGATTAATCACTGATCATTAACATCCTTACTCTTTAATCCTTTTTTTTTTTTTTTTCATTTGTATGTCATTTTTTTCAACACGTAACCTTATTGGCTACTAAAATGCAGATGAAAGACTTGGATATTAATTCAAATTGTACTCAGTTCTCAACTATGATTATAAAAGTAACTAAGTAGATTACATAGAGTAATACATACAGATTTGGAGTAGTACAAATACAAATACCCCAAAAAACTACTTGATTACAGTAATTTATAATTTGTTACTTGCACCCCTGCATAAAAGTTGTAGAATTTCACAGTAAGGTCACTTTTCTAAAAATCAGACCTGTATCTGATTTAGGATCACATATGAAAGTGGCCCAAATCTGATTTGAAAAGATCAGATTCCATGTGACTTGAGTTGTTCACACTGTCATGAAAAAACAGGTCTGGGTCACATTGGAGTAAAAAAAAAATCAGATTTGTGCCACTTTTGTCTGCAGTGTGAACGTAGTCAAACACTCACTCTCCTCTCTCTGTGTCTGCAGAAAGAAGAGAGGGTATCGGCGCTCCGCAACCAGCTGGCTGAGCGACAGGCTCTACGCAACCGCCGCCGACCCTCCTCGGGCCAGAATCAGAACCACAACGCCCCACCGCCCTCATCCCAGCCGGACCCCAAGTCTCTGCTTCCCCCACCTGGCTACCCCAACCCCACCACGGACAATCACTCCCTCCCGCCTTCCTTCTCCAACTCCTCCAACCTCTACCCGGCCGAAAGCAAGATGAGCCGCAACCACTGTCACAATAGCCAGATCCCGCTGCTGTACAAGTAGACGAGACACGGAGGGGGAGGGGGCAGTCGCACAAATGCACACGGGGGACACAAAACACAAGGAGACACTGTGACTTTCACTTGAGCACAGCGGTGTAGTGACACTGTTTTAAAATATGGCGTGGAAGCACAAATAAGTACACGGGAGTGCTTTACACTTGGCAGCTTCGGGGAGAGTCACGCAGGTAACACCCGTCCTCACAGTTTTGATCTCACTGTGTTCAACCCAGCAACGACGCGGCGACAAGCACATCTCAGACTAGCAGCACTCGAGGTCTTTTAAAAGGTCACATGATCTCTCAATCATTCCTCTCCCTCATTCGTTCTCTCGTTCTGTTGTGGAGACACCGCGTCGAGGATCTCAAAAGGAAATGTTTGTGTTCGTGTCTTTGCTATATCGTCTCCACCTTTTGTCTCTCGAGTTTGTTGACTAGGCAAGCACATACAGTAGTGATTTATATTGTTCTGTAATATCTGATCTGTTTTGTCATGAAGTTGTTGTTAAATTATTTGTTTACTTTTCAGGAGAGTTGTGAAAACTGAAATTTACAAAGGGACAAAGCAATGTACAGTTTTTTTCTTCAGTGTTTCCTCTGAGGAGCAGCTGAGCGCGACCGTATGGAAGACTGGTTTCACTGAGACGTGATGATGTGCATTATTAAATAGCCATAATCTTAGAAGGACCAAGGAGTTCGGCATGTATGGATGTCTGTTGTCAGGACTATGTATTCAAGTACAACACTGCATCTTAAAAATCCAGTCCTTTGCTGATGTACGAATTTTAGACACATTTTAAAGGAGAAAATGATCCAAGCTTGCTCGTGTGTGAGAACGGTTTTTGATAGTTTTGCCATTTGAAATAACATTTTACAATGTATTTTTTGTATTTGTGTTGTATCTATTTAGCAGTATAGTACAGTTGAAGCGGTCACACTTTATTTTACACAACACTATTAGGACACAACAAGCTGAACGTGCATCAAATTAGACAAAAACTTGAAACAATATTTTCTTTATTAGCCAGTATTGGACCCTTTATTAGACCATTACTTTCTTTACTTTATTAGAGAGACACATTACACTTAGTTTACAGTACAGTTCTGTTGTAATGTGTCCTTATTACCCTCTAATAAGGGTCTAACAGTGGGAAATAATACACTTTAGTTTGCCATGTAATTCTGTTGTAATGTGTCCCTAAATATCTTCTAGTAAGGGTCTAAAAGTATGAGAAAATACACTTTATTTTACAGTACAGTCCTTTTGTGTCCCTGAATAACCGCTAATGAAGTCCAATAATTATCTAACAGTGGGAAATAATACCCTTCACGTAGTGTGTCCTAAATGACCTTCTAATAAAGTCTAATAAAGGGTCTAATACTGTCTAATAAAGAACATAGTTCAGCTTGTTACGTCTTATTAGTGTACCATGAAATAAAGCGCGACCGATGTAGCCATCAAATAAATCCCTCATCCTGCATCTGATGTACTTTTTCAGATATCACCGGTTGCTGCTGCACAGTCACTGCAGCTCATTCTCACATTTTGTAGGTACTTAACAGCTCCCAGTTTGGGATGTTTGAATCCAAAACTGGGAAACTCCAACTTTCAACTAGCCAGAAGAGTAGTTTGTACTTTCTGCCTCCTGAAAAGGAAAGCCGGTTTATATTTCTACAGCAGCAGTGTGGCGAGATGTGGGGCTTCTACGATGGCTGTTTCTGTGGATATTCCAAGAAAGCACAGTTTTTTCCTCAAGATTTTATATATGTGAATACGTTATCTGTCATTCTTGTAAGACTTTTTATTTAAAGAGATGTTTTTTTTTATGTTTTCCCATAACAGACAATCTGGATGGATGCTCTCTCTTTCTTTTGTATTTTTCTTTCCCATCTTGCCTTTTGGATAAGTTGTAAATGACTCAAAGAGGGATGAAGTTATGTGACATACTGTATTTATTCAGCAGTTAATCTGGATGTACTATTTCATTCATGAGCTATTTCCAGATTTTATAAAGCAATGATACCTGAACAGCTTTATCAGCAGGTAAAACAATACTTTGTCAGATATTTTTAAATATATATATACTTCAGTGTGCACTTTAAACTGAACAACTATGGTTATCCCACTTTATGTTGCTGTTATTCTAATACATTTTAGCTCAGGGTACGGAGAAGGACATAAATGAATGAAATAGGCCATATTTATTAACTGTACAGTACCTGGATCAAATAGTGTAACATATGAATGCAGAAATAATTTAGAAAAATGTTCTATTGTCTTGCACATATATGACAATATACATGGATTTGGGGATATTTGTATTCACTATATCTAAGATCTTAAATGTTAATATATTTCAGAGTATGTGTATGCAAATATATGGGTACCATAAATAAAATAATTGTTTTTTTTCATTGGGTATTTTTGTGCTTCAGTGATACCTTTCACATCAGCAGACATACGGGTTAAATGAATAATAGGGAAATACGGGGTTAATTTCCAAACACCACACTGTTAAACAAAACTGAAAGTGGCAATTACCTAAAACTCTGAAACATATCAGTGTTTTTGTTGTGTTTTTTTTTTTCAGCAACATTTATCAGCTAAAGATCAAACTCGTTTTAGTTTATGGGACCCATACAGACCAGTTTAATCTTAAATGGGACACTTTGGCACGGATCCCAATTTCTGGAAAACATGAAGTTGCCCCCTTCCCTCAATAAGTTGTTTCTAACTACACTGTGTAATTGAAAATAGGCAGACTCCACTTTTGAAATACCCCCGCCACCCCCACCCCACACATCTGGCTCAGTGGTCTGAACCGTTGCAGAGGAGGTGTTACTTTCCCTTTGCTTCTGGGTGAAAACAAGTGCTTGTGCTCACAATATGTGCTACTTATCCAGATGTGCTCCTCAGCGGTCACAGGATACAATACGATATAAACTGACTGTGTAGTGGGATCATAATTCAATAAAGGATACTTGAAATATGCTACATCTGAAATCTTAAATAAACATGTTATAATATCAGAATATGCGGAATAAGAAGAAATCTGTGGCTTCAGGCCACAAAGAGGGTGAAAGTAGTAAATTGTGGTACCCAGCTCATCAACATCTGTGGTAAACACTCCACCACAGGTTGGTTAATGATGTTGCTGACTAGGAGTCGTGTGTGCTGATTGTGCCTGCAGATACTGATCATGTCTGCCTGGGTAAAATAGCAGATTTGTTTTCATTTTCTTTCTTTCTCATACAGATTACCATCTAATCGACATTTGTAACATCAATATAAAGTAATGAAACAGACAGCTTCACTGCTGAAACAGCTGTTTCAGATTCACATTACTGTGCAAATTAAATGACTGATATTTCAAGTGCACTTTCTTTTTTCCGTCATGATTGAATCATCATAGTTTTAAATTGCTTTCAATATGTTGTCATCTGCAAAAAGGCCCAACATGAACACTTGATGTGGTCCCTATAAGCAAATTATTTAAACAGCATTTGTTTTGGAGTGATTCTGTCCCAAGATTTTCTTTTTATGAGTCCAACAACTTGTCAACTTATAGAAATTAATTTCCACTCTTGTAAAGTAATGCTGGCATCATCACATACACTCGCTGAAGTGGAAGCCAATAAAAAAAGAACATAAAGTTATAATCTGCCTTACACTGCAAAAAAAAAGTTCAGAAAATGTAAAGAGTAGAGTTTTGCTCAAAGTGCTATCTTAAGTTTGTCAAACTTACTATTCAGATCTGCTTGTGTGCTTAAGTTAAGAAAACTTAATTTATTACATTTGATGAACTGGAAATTGTATGTTCTTATAGATTAAAAGCATACATTGTGTCATTCAAATCCATATTTGTGATAGCAAACTTGAGTAAAACAGATCTGAATAATAATATTCGACAAACTTAAAACTACTACGAGGAACTTAAATATTTTGTTGATTTTGGAGGCCCCTGTGGACAAAAGCTGTAGCGTTTCCACCGTACTAACCACAAAATATAACAAAATTGGCAAAATAAAAATCTCCTGCATCTTTTTAACTGGCTAACGTGCTACGACACTGTAACTTTTGCCTGATAAAATATAAACACAGGCTCCTTTCATCTGATTTCAAGGAGAATCCGACCTGGTGGCAGGCATCAAGAATAACTAGCCGATCTTCTCATGGGTGGTCTAATTTGTTTATGTAGGTATCACTATTAAATTGACATTGTTTCATAACCAGTAAAAACTCCCTGTATAACGTACCCTGTAGGTTTAAGACAATAATTTGAATAAACTTCTCAATCTGAGAAACTGAGTAAGTTCAAATATGATTTGTAGCTTTTCTCAACTTGAAAGTTTTCTCAGCTTTTTTTTCTTACAGTGAACAAACCATTTACATCAAACCTTTTGCCATTTCCTTCCACTAATATTGTTTTAACGTAGAGGTCTGATTCAGATTGTTTTGTACTGAAGCTGCTGATTGACAATATTTTGCACCATGTTCAAAATATCAGAGTCATTCACTGGGCCAGATTGGACCCTTTGTGGCCCACACATATATTTGACACTCCTGCACTTCATCCTGTTCGTCAAATTAAACCATGATTCCGCATTGAATTTTTGCAGCATTTGGTGTTTTAATACGGGGTTGTGCCAACAAAGATTAGATTAGTTCTAACAAGAGTTTAGCAAAACCAGGTTTAAAACGAGTTAATAGCGCTACTGCATGATTAAAAACTAATCTCACTTAAATCCAAGTTTAGTCATTTAAACTGAAATCAAATAGAGATTAATCAATAAAGATGTTTGCTCACCCAAATTAAACTAACTAAATAACTGAGTGCTGTCCAGACCTGATAATAAAAGAAGAGGGAAAGACATTAACTTTTGGCTGCTCTGTATTAGAGGCTGACATTTTCTCGGGAATCCCGTGGGACACGGGATTTCTGTGGGATTCCATTTGGATGAGAGTCAATTTCACTACTCATCACAGGATTGGGACAGGACAGGAGCAGGAATCATAAAACCTAACAGTCAGTTTTCTATGTGGATATATAAAATGTGGATAATGTGTCACCCTCTGCTCTGTGTTTCTTAATGTTGCACTGTTTGCTAACTACCTAAAAACTTAAAACATTACATCATCTTGTGACTACTTGTGATGGTTCAGCAGAGAAGGTCTAAGTTCTCCTTTGAGAAAAACTTGTTGGCTGAATTATCACCTGGACCGACCGAAAGAAAAGATGCATCATAAAACTCAACTGGGTTGAGTCTGTCTCTTAACCTTCTTTGATTAACTTTATTTTGCTGTCCATCTCAGAAAAGACATCTATTTTAAAAGGTTAAACCCTCTCAAGTGTAAGTTTAAAGTTAATCCTGGATCACTGGAATCAGTTTAATGTTTTGGAGCAAGAGAATTAAATTTAATCTAAAGGTCTAAATTGAACCGTTCTCAATTTCAATCTAGTTGAAAAGTTTGGTGCAACATGATTTTAAGTTAAACCATGATTTAATCAGGTTTAGAAATGAACCCTTGTGGGTGCGATGCAGCCTCATAAATTTAAACCATTTCTTAAGAACCTCTGTTATCTGGAGTCTCAAATCTCCTGTGGATTACTCAGCCGAGCATGTTTACATCTTCCACTAGATGTCACCAGTTATTTATTGCTTTTCCGACTCACAGTGACCTTTTGAGCAATTAACTCTGTCAGGTTGAGCATATTTGTCAGTGAAACTTGATCTTTTTCTCTTGTGGGAGTCATAGAGCAAATAAACCCAGAAGAAGAGATCATTAATGAAAAGTGGGAAGTGTTTTTTTCAACACAATGAGCAGCTGTGAAGGCCAGTGGGAACCTCGTTACTGAGACAATAAGTGGATGTTTGTAGATTAAAAAGAGACTAAAGGAGACAAATTGCTCCAAACTGCATCCGATATTTGTATGAAGTGTGTTTTTAGATGATGACGATGTGACAAAACCAGCTGCGCGGGAGTCCCACAGCACATAAACACACATACACACACACACTGAACGCACACTCGCTCTCATGTCATGTCTCTTTCCAGCTGACTAAAGATGAGGTATGTGGTAATAGAGGGAAGGGAGTTGGTGGTGTGGAGGCGGAGGAGAGAGGTTGTAGGGTATGTGTGTGGGAGAGAGGGTGTGTGTGTGTGGAGGGGGGGGCTGTCACTGGGGAAAACCCGCTCTGGGCTGAGGCTTCTGTGGGCCTCCACCTGACACAGCACTCAGCAACACACAAAAAAGTAGGAAATTCCCCTCGTCTTGTCTGATCTAACAAAGGAAGTATTTGCTGGCTGAGGAGGAATTTCAGAGCAACTTTTGCCAAATAATTGACTGAGCCCGCTGCAGTGCTTGTCTGTGTGTGTGTGTGTGTGACAGAAGAGCGAGCTATACCGCCCTGGCTGGCTGGAGCTGTCTGCCAACTCAGCTGCAAATTTCTATTTGGGATCTCAGCTATGAAATGAGCTCATTCTTCGTCGTGACACTGAATATTTTGTCTTTTTTTTTGCATTTTAATTAGGTTTATGTGCACAGTATATAAATATAATCTTTAACACCTTAATCCCAACAATTTAAATATAAATAAATACAAATAAATACATACAAGTTGTAATAGTACACGATAATAGTTCTGCACATACATAATCCTCGTAATCCTTGAACGTAAACTCTCTAGTGAAGAGCTGTTGTCGTCTGATACAGCAGAGGAAGTCTGGTCTACTACAATCTCAGGTCAACATGTACAAAAAGTGCCTAAAAAATGTCGCAAACTGTTACAGTTTATAGGATTTTTAAACGTCAACACCGCCTGATCGGCTGAAAGCTTTATCTCCATTGAGATTTAAACATTTCTACATCATCACGAAGATGAATAATCAAAATAATAAAAAAACATAAGAAACAAAAAACATACATAATATTTAAATAAAAGTCCAAACTTATGACACTGTGCAGAGCTTTGTATCTGCTCTGTTAGCATCACAGCAAAGAGTCATTTCAAAGTGCAAACACGCCAAAGAAAGTCTTTCCATCCTCTGTCTCCAGCTCTGACAGCTGGTTGGTTTCCGTCCACAGTCTGTCTCCTTTGTTCAGCTGGAACACGGCGCCCAGATAAATGGCGTTGTACCAGCCGTGTCCGTCTCTGTAGCTGTCATCCTGAGCAGTGTTTTGGCACGCCGACCTCACCGCGCTCATCAGAGAGGCTCTGCTGCCGATGGAGTCCGAGAGGCGCCAGATCCGGTGGCTGAGAGGCATGAGGCCTTTTCCCGCTCCCTCGGCATCGCCATCGCTGCAGGACACCCTGAACGACGCCTGGCTGTAGACGAAGTAGAGGCCGGTTTGCGGGATGATGATCTCGTTGTTCACCAGTCGGAAGCCACCCTGAGCGAACGCCTGGCCTTGACCATTCTTCCACTCCAGTTGGTGATTTGAGTTCTCGCCTTCGTTGTAGCTACCTGGAAATAGAGCAGGAAGAGGCGCTGTTACAGCCGAGAAATTATCCAGAAAAAGTCAGCTTAGCAAGCACCTTGGCAAAGATTGCACGCTGTAAAAATAAAAAAGGTGCCTGCCCAAATGATGACAAATCAGGTTCACAGCTCACTGTGAGCAGTTTTTGAATTTTTGGGGGTCTCTAAAACTCAAACATTCAAATTTATCTAAAGAAAAAAAACAAATTATCTCAACAAAAGATTATGGGTCAGCAAAACTGAGTTCAGTTTATTTCAAAACTTAGGAGTTCGATTCAAAACTCAAAAATCTAGTGAGGGCAGTTGCCTTGAAATTATGAGTTTTCTCAAGTTTTTGTTTATTTCCTTCAACTGAAGTATATTTTTAGATACTTCCATACTGACTTTCTATTTCCAATGCAAAACATAATCTTTTGATGTTCAAAACATTTTTTGCAGTTTCTGATTTCTCAGTATCTCCCAGTTAAAGGGGGAGGCAGTGGTGGGTTCAGACAGTTCATGAAACTTAGTTCAGCTAAAAATTAAAAAAGAGATGAAAAGTACAGTGTGAGAATGCGAAGATATATTTCATAATTGATTATTGAGGTTAATGGATTCTATCCAACTACAGATACAGATCCTTTTGTTGTTTGAACAGATACAGATACAAATAATGACTCTGTGCGCATCTACTTGAAACGCCTTGATTCTGCCCTCAACAGGATGTCAGACACAAGAGTGAATAATTAACAGGTGTGTAATTAGGAAAGTGGAATGTAAGATTGCCTGAAGTCAATGAATTACTTATGCAACAACTTCTTTATAGTGCTCCTGATGAACATACTTCTAAAACAGAAGCCGCAGATATCATGAGAGACTCTTAAAGGCTCCTTTGAAAGCTGAGATCATGAGCCCCGTTGTTTGCTGAGGACCAAATCAAGGTAAGCCATGACTCACCTTCTAAATGGATGGCTGCCTTGGCTTTGCTGCTGATGCGCCTGAGCGTGTAGTGGGGATCTGAGAAGAGGAAGACAAATGTGAGCTTGTCTCAAATAATCCACAAAGACTCAAATATATCCCACAAAAAAAAAAGCCCCTCAGCATTTTTTAGAAATGAGCGCCCATGCATATAATCACCTGTTTTCTCAGTAGCTTCTCTCCCGGTTTGTGCTCCTGTTTGGCCTGATTGTGTCTGTACCGAGGAAAGAAAACAGATTAGAGATATAAAAACAGAAATTTGCATTTTTGTGAGAAAATGCAGGGTTTTAAGAGATTTATTTCTTTACCTGCATCTCTGGTCTTCTAGTCCAGTACCAAGCAAACAGCATGACGCCTCCGACACAAATGGCCACAAAGAGAAGGGCCGCGGACACCTTCCACATCCTTTGTGTAGATGACTTCTTCTCCACCAGAACTACCGTCCTCTTATCAACACCCATCTCCACATCACCTGGTGCAGTTGTGTATGCCACCATACTGTGTGCACAGCTCAGATCTCAGTCTTTACTGTTAGGAAATATCTACCAGTCGAGCACTTGGCTGGGTGCTGTGTTGATACTTCTCTCTTTGTGTTGCTATTGTGTTAGAGTGAACTTCTGCCAGAGAGCTTGTAGTATTTATGCTGTGGCAGCTGCTTCTGCAGAAGGGAAACTCCAGTGATGTCACTGTGTAAGCGGAGACAGTGCAGGAGGCAGCGGCAGCAGCAGAGCAACCTGGGCCACGGAGAGAGAAAAGAGCTGCGGCCGGGAGGGAAAGAGAAGTCACAGAATTTTTAGTGGAGTTTCACCAGAGTGTGGAACCCAACGGGAGTCGCGGTTTCAGGATGGGAAAGTGGTCGGTCGCTGCTTTTCGGTTTTGAAAAATTACACAATGTTGTCACACACACACACACACACACACACACACACGTACAAACAACAAATACTGTACAAACAGTGAGACAGACACAGAGTCATAAACACATAAACACATATTGAGCTCATTACTGACCTGAGCCACCCACAGAATGTAAGCTGTGTCTGTAACTGCTGAGGTTGACACATAAGTCCACAGCTCACAAACATCTTAAGGTCTCATCGGACCAGATGTTTTGAAATACCACAAAAATGTGAGATTGTGTAAACAGTCCACCTGTTCATCAGCTATTTTGGTAACACTTTACTGTAACCGCCCCTATTTAGCACTTAAAAAGACGCTGTTTAGACATTTAATTAATGGTTTATAGCACATTATAATGTAGCTGTAAGCAGATAAAAGAAATTTCGTAAAGCGATAATATCAATGGTGATGTTTCTAGCTCAAATGGACAAACCAAACACTGGCTCCTTTTTAGCGCTTTGTGTGAGTTTTGCAGCGACCTTCTCCTACAGGCTCGGAAGGGGAGGGTGAGTCTAGCAGTATAGTTTGCAGTCTACAACCTCACCGCTACACTGCTCCTTTAAAACCTTCTATATAGCATTTAAAGCTAAAATTTGTAACATTTCCACATTAAAATTACTAAAATTGCTACATGTGTGTTATACGGTGTATTTGGTTTAGTTATGTACTTACATTATCCCAAATGTTTCCTGTGTTTTATGCTAGCGGTTGCTAGCTAGTTACTAGTTACTCTAACCTCCAAGAAAACATGGAATGCATGGGATACACTGAGATAAATAAAAGATGGACGACTTGGTTCGACTTCTTCCCACTGTATAAAATTTTAGCTAAAATATCACAGATTCGAGGGCCAGTGTGTAGAAATTAGCGGCATCTAGAGGTGAGGTAGCAGATTGCAACCAAGTATACCACTCACCACAACTTCCCCTTCCTAGCGAGTGGGAGAAGGTGTTTGGGAAACCTGCACAAAACACGAAAGAACGTATCTAGAGCCAGAGTTTTGTTTGTCCATTCTGGGCTACTACAGTATAAAAACATGGCGGGGCAACATGGCGGACTACACAGAAGAGGAATCGCTACCTCTGTAGGTATAAACAGCTCATTCTCAGGTATTGAAAACACAGCAATTATTATTTTTCAGGTGATTATACACTAATGAAAACATGCTTATGAATATCACATAAAATTTCTGCCAATTAAATAAACTAAAATTAATATACTTTTACACCACTATTTTAACATTTACAGTATTCAAAATTAAATCTACTCTTCATATGAGATATGATTGCATAAAAAGACTTATAAACACATGAAGGCAAAATTTACATAACAACAAGATACACATTAAAATATGTGCTCAAATAAAAGCATGAGTAATAAATCATAAGATATAAAATGCCTCCAGAGAGCCATGCTGTGGATTTTAGAGATTCTTTCTCTTTCCTTACGACATCTACATAAAAACACAAATTGTTTTTGAAAACTACCTCAGTTTCAAAAGAGAAAGCTTGGCAACTCTCATCTTTCCATTTCAGAACTGGGAGGTGATGCAACTCGGTTTAAACAACTCGACAAACTGGTTTTTATACTTCTCCTTATTGGCAAGCGTCTCTGCCTCGCTTTCTCTGTTTCAGTTTCTCACCTGACCCTTTGTGTTTGACACTGACCTTTCAAACATGTGGGCTTTTTGACACGCATCCCTCAAATGTCTGACAGCAATGTTCCGTTTTCATTTGTCAGAATTTTTTTAAACATTTATGGATCTCCTTCTTATTCACTTTCCCTCATCAACACTCAGTTGTTTGCTCAGGCACAGAGTGGCTTTAAGTGAATTGTGTGTTTGTGTATCTTGGAAACATGTCAAGATTGACGCTGAATATTAACACTGAATATTAACACTGTAGTTTTAAGTGTGTGTGGAGGTGTGTGTGTGTGTGTGTGTGTGATTCGTTGCGTGTGAAAATCGGTGGTGAAATCGCGTCTTCATGCCTGGCCTTGACTGTTTCGTTCCAACATGCAAACACAAACCAACCGCAAGATGTTACAGGATGATATCATCGTCACCATCATCATATGCACCCACATGACACACAAACAAACAAATACATATATTCCTGCTTCTTTGCACTTCCTCCTGCTCACTCACCCACCACCTCTCGATTATTCATAAGAAGATTCACCAAATGAGGCTCTTAGTTATGATATCTGGTGACCTCAGACTGTACAGCTCATATATGAGCTATGGTGCATCCCTCACTTTATTTTAAAAAATAACCACGAAGATACATAAAGACATAGTTCTCTTAGTTCTCCATTGCTTTGAGATTCCTGTTTAACCCCGATTAAATTGTGGTTGAACTTTGATTTATGTTGTACCAAACTTTTGAGTTAGCTTAAAATTAATATACAAAACCTGAGCTTAGTTTTTACTCTAAAGTGATCCAGAATTAACTTTTGAAAACTTGAAGAGGTTAAACTTCTAAAATTAATGCCTTTTTAAAATCTAGCTAGCAAACAATATATCATGTTCTTGTAATGTTTAAATACCTAGCAAATAATGTAATGTTTTAACTTTTTAGCTAGCCATCATGAGCCATCATGCGTAGGCTAATTGGACTATTGAACTTTTTAGCTAGCTAGCAAAAAATAACTTTTTGCTTCTTTTTAGCTAGCAAACAATGTAATGTTTTGTGTCTTTTTTTTTAGCTAGCTAGCAAACAATATAGCATGTTTTTATTTTTTAATTGCTAGCAATTAACATAACATCTTGTTAACTTTACAGCTAGCCATCATGTGTTAGGCTAAGCAGGTTATAGAACCTTTTAGCTAGCTAGCCCCCCCCCACCCTTTTTTTTTTTAATGCTAGCTAAGAAACAATATAGCCTAATGATTGTCACATGACTTGGACTCAAGTGAGAGTTGGCTTTGGACTTAAAATCAACAAAGACTTGACTTGAATTGGACTTGAGCGCCAGTGTCTTATGACTTTACTTGGACTTTAGCCTTTTGACTTGAAACTTGATACCTTCCCCCAAAACCAAAGACCGAGTCTGTTATTTAAAGGAGCAGTGCGTAGGATTTAGTCCAATCCAGCTGTACCATGCAGATTGCAACACACTGGACCTTTAAAAATGTACGTACATAGCCATGATATTACCTTGCTATTTCATGTTTAATTTCTTTCTTTCTTTCTTTCTTTTTCATAAAAAGGATTAGAAAATGATTATTATTACATTTTATGAAAAAACGTTGATTTAAAAGGAAAAACAAATTTTATATGAACCAAAAATTTTGCTGATTTATTATTTAATAAGGGACATTTTTTTCAAGTCGTTTGTTTTTGTTTAGTTTTTTTTAATATTGCCATAAATATTGTATCATGGACTTTTTTTTAAATCATGGTATTATTGTACCTTGAATTTCTGGTATCATTACATCCCTACTGTTTACCCTTAGAGACATTTTAGGTTATCTAATTCCTATGGACAGTTTTACATTGTATCTTAGGTTGATAACGGAGGACGTTGTGTTAAGAAGTGTGTTGTGAATCTATTGGTATAGAAAGGAACCTCCCAGTCTTAAATTATGGATGGGCAAAGTAAAGAATTTGTGATAGAAAAATTGACATTTTTCCTGGAGCAATTAAATAACCGTCACTGCAAACAATGAGGACGTCGTCATGTTTTGATCTGGATAAATCAAAAGACAATATGGACATGAAATCAGTCGACCAAGAAATGTACACCCCACATGGTTTCCTGCTTGCTTTGTTGATGTTTTTCTCTCTTTTTCTTTTGGAAAATATACTAAAATTGTTAAAAATAAAAAGTGACACCAACCCCCCCTAAAAACATACAACCTGTCACCTCATATACTTTTTATCATGCTTTACAATCAGTTGAACCTCTCCTAGTTTAAACATTTTCCCAGCCAGAGGTCATCTGTAATATGTAACTCACAAACTCCCACTGGAGACAAATACCTCCTTTCATGAAGCCGGAAACTAAAGCTCCCCAGTTTGAGCCTTCATATCTGGGTGCCCTTTCCCTTTCCCTGTGTGACTGAATCATTATCAGTCGTCTCCTACGGTGACATATTTCCCACATGTAACTCCCCCCTGCAATATCTGGAACACTTTGAAAAAGGCCTCTTTTGTTCTTTGCTGATTTTGCTCATGGATTGCGTCATGAAATCCCAGGATTGTGTGGTCATCACGCAGCGGAGCCCAGCCACAATGCAGGCAAAGATTACCTCAGGGCAGGAAGGAAAGGACGGAAAGAGGGTGGGAGGCCAAGGAGGGAGGAAGCGGAGGAAGGAAGCTGTTGTAGGCAAACAAGAAGCTGCGTTTACGCCATGAGCTGCGTTTTCAGACTGGTCTGGTGACACAATCACAGGTGGCAGATTTTGAAGAAACAAAAAATCCACATCAGAAGATTTTGGTTTCTGTCTCATCATTCCCTCTACAGTATTGCCGTGTGTGGGCACAAGCGAGCTGTTGATGAGTAAAGGAATAAACTGGGCCGAAATGAGGTGTAACCACATGTGCAAGGTGGCTTCCGCTGCCACTAGACTGTATAGTCTGGTGGCCTACAAACCCCCGCGACGCCTCCAAGAAGTTACGCTGCACCTATTAGGTGTTTTACCGCCTCGATCTCCCGCTGTACTGTATCTGTCAACCTCTCAGAGGTGGCAAAACTACACACATCCTTTACTACTGTACAAGTTGAGTGAAAACAAAAGACTGGTGAAAGAACAAGTACTGATTAAAGTAAAACGTCGTGGTCTGAAAGATGTTTCTACCTGCTGTTTCTGTGTAAAGTTAATTGAACCTCACCTTTTCTCCACAGTCTCCTCTGTCAGTTTCACCTTTTCATCTTCTTTTGTCTTCTTGTTTCATCTTTTATGCCTTTTTCCATCTTGCTGCGTCTTTTTTGTCTTATTATGCCTTTTTCTTTCTTGTCTGTCTGTCTTTTTTAATTTTCATCTTGTCATGTCATTTTTGCCTTGTTACGTATTGTTTAGATGTTTTCATGTTATTGACATCTTTTTTGTCTTGTTATGTCTTTTACATAATTTTCATCTTGTTACGTTTTTTTTTTACATCGTTTTTACCTTGTTACATGTTTTTTGTGTTGCTACATCTTTTACAACACTTTTGTTTTATGTCTTTTATGGTTTTTCCATCTTATTATGCCTTTTTTGTCCAGTTTATGTCTTTTATGTCATTTTTGTATTGTTGTGTATTGTTATGATGTTTTTGAGTTGTTATGTTATTACATCTCATTCCATCTTTTACATACTTTTTGTCTTATGTCTTTTTCATCTTTTTCGTCTTATTATGTCTTCTACATCACTTTAATCTTGTTACATCTTTTATGCCTTTTCCATCGTATGTTCTTTTTTGTCATGTTAAGTCTTTTTTGTTTTCGTATTGTTATGATGTTTTTGTGTTGCTACGTCTTTTTGTTGTTTTCATCTTGTTAGATCTGATTATGTCTTGTTACGTCTGTCGTGGATAACATACACTTATCAATAGACCAAGAAATCTTTTCTACATGTTATTGTTCCATCCATTTAAGTTGAGATCAGTCTTTATGTTGAGAAGTTGGCTCACAATGCAAAATTTAAAAAAATCAATAATTCTTCTCAGCTACATTAAAACTAAGTAAGTTGTTCCTATGCAGTCTCTTATTTAAAACCCAATGGATTAAGTGCTTATCTGAATCTGTGATTTTACATTATGCATTAGGCATAACCATGAAATAAGCTGATTCTAAAGTCATTAATCAATTTGTGATAATAAATAAATGTATTAGGTTTAGTAGGAGAAAATACTTTACAGATAAGTCTGATAAAAGTTTGAGAAGATTAGAAAGTTGCCTTACAGTGTGTGTGTGCATGTGTTATCAAATGTAAAGTGTGTTTTAAATGTGTGTGTGTGTTGACAGGCCTCCAAAACAAACAGCACATAGGGAATGTACCCTGACGAGGCCAGCACCCACAGTCCTTAGAGGCTAATTAGCTGCTTTAAAGCTGAACATACTGTACTTCGTCATGAAGTTTCAGAGGCAGAATTTACACTAATTTAGGAACAAAATGTACCCTTATTAAAATGCAGTAAGAATATAGGAATTTGTTTTGGTGAAATTCGTGTATTTTAAATTATAAGGACACAACAGTATTTGTTATACATCAAAAACCAGATAAAGATCCACACATTTTGTAAAAGATAATTCCATTTTTTACAACTTGGGTCTTCTTCTTTTAGTTTTGGCCATCATTTCTATTGGTAATAATAACTTTGAATTCAACAAGTTGATTTCTGAGGTGAGGAAACATGGAAACAAGTTCAGCAGGGCAATAATTTCATGCAGTCAGACACACAGGTTAGAAAAAAAAAAGTTAAGTTTTACGTGGTAGTTATTGACATTAAGAGTATTACCTACGGTAGATGGTGGTCAGTTTCGAGAAGTACCAGTGTAGGGAGCTAAGCAATGTACCAATGTGGACAGGGTCAGCAACAAAACGTATTTAACCACCTAAAACTGGCCCACCTAAAATAATATCAGTTTATATATTTGTGCGCTATATTTGGAATATTTTTGCTCCTTTATTTTAAAATCAGATAAACTTTTTCTACAGAAAACTGTTGTTAAATGAGTCAAGTATCGCCCTCTCTTGTCCTCCCAGACTCCTTTGGCAAAAACAGCTAATTTATCTCACAGAACAGGAGAGTTGCCAGTCTACCACTGCCTGTTTGTGTTATTTTGTGGCTTTGGTGAATCCAAACCAACCATTTAAAACACTGAAGTCCCACAATAACACAAACAAACTAGCAATGGTAGACCAGCAACTCCTGTGTTTTGCGAGGTAACATTTCTGACTTCTTTATGGAGTCTGGTTGCTGAAGAAGATAATGTGTCTGATCTGTTGTTTAATGTCTGATCATCTTACCCTGTTGGACTTATGTTAAGTGATACAGGCATGTGCCCATATCTCAGTTTTGGTGAGGACAAAGTTACCATAATAAATGGCTAAAAGTTAAAGTTTTAACAAAACAAAATAATCCTTTTAACAGACATGGATGAATATAGTGCATTTGGCCACTTGGGAGCAGCACAACAAGTTGTACATAAACATAACTGTGACACATGACTATAAAGTTGCCATGATGAACATGTTAGCAAACAGCTTCTGTTTTACATGTCCTACAGACACGGAGCAACATTAGCATTCATTTGGAGTCGTATTTCTGAACATCTGACACAAGTTAAGTCCATTATTAACTCTCTGTTTAGCTCTAGTTTGACTTCTGACAACTCCTGAGGGAGATGCCAGTTAGCTAACCTAAATGCTACGTGCTATGTTCATCTAGGCGTTAACTTCTGATGAGAGAGATTAGCAAGTTAGCCACCTGGCAGAATAATGTTATCTATAGTTAGCAAGCTACCGGCAGGGTTGCCAGGTCTGTGTGACAAAACCAGCCAAACAGCCAAATAGCCACTCAAAACCAGCCCAGCTGCAAATAAAACCAGCCCAATACTAGAACTTAAAATATGCTCATACAAAACCATATATAGCTAGCATATGTGTCTTTTAATTTTCTCTTATGTCTCCCTCTTCCCTTCTTCCCTACCTGCCAGGACAACTTAAATGTATTGTGTATGCTGTTACTGTACTCAAAGCAATACCTTACTGCAACATCTTATTATGTTACTACACTATGTTTTAATCATATACTTACAGTAAATACGCGTGTATGCATATGCTGAACTGGCCTGTAGTCAGTTTGATGGGATTTGGGTAAAAACATAATTGCTTTCAAAATATTCATAGATATTATTCATGTAATTTGCATACAAATAGCTCTGCTCAACCCGCGGACGAAAAGCAAAAACTTTTACCTGCGGCAACATTTCAAAAATAGCCCCAATCGGCGGGAAACCCACGGACCTGGCAACCCGGGTA
This sequence comes from Lutjanus campechanus, assembly GCA_027495735.1. NCBI lineage: Eukaryota > Metazoa > Chordata > Actinopteri > Lutjaniformes > Lutjanidae > Lutjanus > Lutjanus campechanus. Next base: position 23,162 of record JAJHUR010084874.1, read on the forward strand.
CGGCTGTATTTGGGCTCTTCCCTTCATCGCGACGTTAGCTCATTTTAACCACGGTAGATCTCCAAGGTAAAAGGAGTAAAGTGCAGCAGTTGTGTGAGGAAAATGTGTCCAAATAGCGAGTTGGAGCCTTAGAGAAATCTGGTTTAATATATTGTCTGTGGTTGAAGCGAGTTTCTCCTCGTCCCCGCGAGAGGCGTGCAGCATCGTATATTGACAATAGCAAGTGAGGACGAGTCCTAAACTGTAAGTTGATCAACAGTTTATCACTGTCAGTTGTCTGCCAATGTGAAGTCAAGTCCCTTATCCTGAAAGTGAAGTGGAGTTTAAATTTAGTGGCTGCCTGTCTCACAGCCTGCCAGACGCCATTAACATGTTGCTCAGTTTAACCGTTGTAAATTTCAGTCACTTCTACAATATTATTAAGTCTTTCTTTCGACTCTTAAACGGACATTAACTCCTTCGGCGAACAATCGGCATTAATTTGAGCTCTAATTAACTTGAAACAGACAAACAAAAAGTCATGTCGGCCTGTAATAGAAATTTCAGGGGGACACCTCAGCTGGAGCCTTGGTGTCACAGTAGCCAATATTTTAATTTAACATGATTCCTTGATCTCTGATCACATATAATGGTCATTTTATGGTTTATTACATTAGATATATTACAGATGACCTGTCTTCTCTCTACGTTGGCAGCAGAAAATGCCATTATTTTCTGTGTAATTCAAATTTGATTGATTTTGAATAGGTTGTTATTAGGGCTGCACAATTAATCGCAATATTATCCAAATCGCAATATCCAAATCGCAGAACCAGAACCAAATCGCAATTTTTTTGAAAAGGGAAGAATATGTGAGAAAACAGCATTATAGCGAAGTTCTATGATGCTGCAGAGACCCCCTGGCCTAAAAATCTTGTTCTCCAGATATAAGCAAACATTTGTTTGGTACTGAACCCAGACAGATCACAACAAATGTCACAATCACAATTTTAAAAGATTTTTCTTTTTCATTGAAAATAAAAACTGTCATATCGTAATTTCAGTCAAAAATAATTGCAATATTTACCATATCGTGCAGCCCTAGTTGTTATATGACAGGTTTACATATCAGATGACACATTCCTTTAGCACTGATAAATTGAGAAATATAATGACTAATAATGATGACTAAGAATAAAAGAGATCCATACAAGATAGTTTCTAGTTGAAAACTGGGTGCCAGGAACCTTTTCCATCATGCAGACACTCAAATGCTGGATTTATAAACATAAACCATAAACTGCTTCTATGACACAGAATAAATAGCATATTTAAGTTCTTTTAGTGTGTGTAGGCTTATATGCAGTTTCACAAGTAACAGCCAAGGGACATCATTGAACACTACTAGTGTTACTAATGTATAAAGAAAAAAATTCCAGTGTGAGTCAATATGTTTTCACTGTGAATAGAAGATGATTCGAAGCTCACCCATGGGCTGCAAATAGAATATCACTGGTCTGTAATCTACATGGAGTAGGGAAAAAATATATTTTTCTGACTTACTCCATATAGAGCACAAACTCTTGAATATAAAATGACTAATTGAAATTAGTCGAGAAATGTTGACGCTATTGTTTAAAGCTCCGGTCCTGGGCAGAACAAAATGGCAGCAACGTTGACATACGATCCAAAGGCCAACGCGGCGTCCACATATGTATGTTACTCATTCTTGAGATGATTTTTGCTCCTCATTTATGGTGAGAAGATATATTTTAAAAGGTCAAATTCTTGACTGCTAAACCCTGTAATGTGCCAACCTCCTAGTGATTTATTTGTTTTCTTATTAAGTGTAGATATAATCTCAGTCAGATGGAAAATCTGATGGGGTTGACGTAATACAGAGTTGACAAATTCCACAGTATAGTCATAGTGAATAGCCATTTTATTTTTTAAAGTGACTAAGAGTTGTTAATCGATGCTAATCAAAATACAAAATTCTTATTTAGCTTTGATTGAGAAGGGTTTAACATTTCTTTTGATATGTTTATTGTTATGCACTAAAATACGATGGCAGATCACTTGTATGTACCCACTTGGCACTATTGTTGATTGTTTTATGATTTCACCAGATATTGTGAACAGACCTGGTGAAAATCTGTCACTGTGACAGATCCATCTAAAATTCTATTATTATTGAGCTGTAAAAGAAAGACATTTATTTTGAAGGGATCTTTGTGTGGTTCTCAAAATCTGATTAACCGGAAGTTATTTGCATCAGTTAACATAATGGACATAAATTTATATTCTGACCGTCACCTTGCAGGTCATGGCGGTCCGTCGAGAGTCTCTCACTGTTTGATGCTGACGAGGTGAGTGTACAGTGAGTTAATCAGAGCTTTGTCACTAAAATGGAAACAAATGTCTCAAAACAACATATGCTTGAGTCTAAATGACAAATCCCTATGAGACAATTGTTCCATAACCTTAACCATGTGTTTATTTTTGTAACCATGACAAAGAAGGTTCTCTAACCTTAACTAAGTAGTAATTTTAACCCAAACCATGATGTTTCCCTAAACCTTACCAAGGTGTTTTTGTGCCAAAACCTAACCAAACCTTAACCACAGCGTTGTCAGATTATAAAATGGATTTATTTTTCAGCTGTGAGGGGCGTCAAGGGCCTCATTACAGAAGCTTAAGTCTGAAATCCTCTCAGGTCTCACTTGGAATCTTATCTCAATTTAGGAACTGCATTTAGGAAAAAGTCCTATCTCATTTTAGAAGAGGAATGTACCTATCACAGAAGTTTTCTAATTGAAGAATAAGCAGTTGTGGAGGAAGTTAGGAATCCTAAGTTAGGATTGCATAGACCCTGTCCTAAATTTAAAATAACTGTTAGAAATGGCAGCGCCACTGTTGATAGATCTGTAAGGAAATGACAGTGAAGATGGAGAACAGCATGAACACAAAAGATTATGATTGAAAGGCCACTCAAAACCTATGATGGTGCTTTAAATTTCCCACATTATATATTAATAGTTATGTATCAACTTCAAAGACAGTTCATCTAGAATTTTAATCATTGTGTTCTGTCTGTTCAAATCCTGGGTTGATAATTGGCAAGAAAACTTCCCAGAAAGGTGGGGTTTCCTCTCCCACAAGACACAGTTAATTCCTTTGACTCATCAAAGCTAAAATTGAAAGTTGATCTTTTTTTGTCCACTCACGAGCTCGACAGCGACAAGTGAAGTGAAACAGCTGTTGTCATGGATACGGGCATTACGGGACGAGTACCAATTGAAGAATCAAGTTTACATTTCTCGTTAGGATTTCCTACATTAAGATAAGATATGATGTCTAAGATAGGACATCTCAATAGATACTTCTCTAAGAGGAAGAGGGTATTTTTCCTATCTTGGAAAAATTAAGTTAAAATAGGACAAGCACTTTGGATTTTTTTCCGTAATTAGGGCCCAGATCAGAAAATTCTTCTTTGTGTCAGCCTCAACTGTGGTTACAATCTACACATTTTATAATGTAATTTGTAGGAGTTGTTAGAAACGAGCAAAAACAAGAAAAGGATAAAAGATGCTAAAGCGCTTCATAGAGCTGATAGGGTGATGGTTCTCTGTGGGTTTGTCACAACTAGTGACAATTTTCACATTACTCAGTTATCGTTCAACCTTTATTTTACCTTGAAAGACTATTGAGGAGGGATTCTCGTTAACAATGGTGTTGAGATGTCAAAAACAAAACAATGTGCCATAGCTAAAAGTTGAGATACAGGATAATAAACATGCTATGGAGTTCATAATAAAAACAGAAGAAATAAATACAGTAAAAAATAAAATAGAACAGATACAGTTATAGAATAGTTAAAGGTAATTACAGTTAATTAAAACATATTCTGAGATGAGACCTTTGAACTGATGATGTGGCAGCAGAAAGTCCAAGTTTAATGGCATAGTTCACATTTTTTGCAGTGGGTTTGTATAAGGTACTGAATAGAGGCTGACATCTTTTTTTTTTGGAATCCCGGTGAACACGGGATTCCCGTGGGATTCCCCCGGGATTGGAGTCACTATTCATCACAGGACTGGGATGGGGCAGGGAAAAAAATGACTGGGAGTGGACAGGAGTAGGAATCATGAACACAACATGTCAGGTTTTCAAATATAAGAATGTGTGTAATGTCATGTGTGGACTGATGAAAGCGGGATGAAAGGAAATCATTCTTGCAGGATTGGGACGGGACAGGATTTAAAAAAAAATTGTCATATCATTGGGATGGGATGGGAGTATTTTTGTGGGAGTGGGACGCGACAGGAGAGAAAATCCACTCCCGCGTCACCCTCTAGTACTTATCAATAGTTGGTGTATTACCTACAGTAGATGGCGGTCAGCACACCCCCAGTTTCCTGGAGTTTCAGCAGAAAACAGGGTAGCAGCCTCATCCAGTACAATGGCAGTGAATGGTGACCACGGATAAAATGTTAAAAATAGCACACAAAACAAACACAAAATGTCTCCATCCTGCTCGTATGGTGTAATCCAAGTGTCCACAAGCCGTGACATTAAAAATTAACCGCAAAAGAAGCCATTTACGCCATGTTTTAGCAGAAATGTCAGCTGTAGCATGTAGCCGGTAAGCTGTAAACATGGCATCGATCTTTTATCCGTGGTCACCATTCACTGCCATTGTACTGGATGAGGCTGCTACCCTGTTTTCTGCTGAAACTCCAGGATTGTTTGGTGAACTGAAGATCTGCACGTATCATCACATCGGCATAGTGGTGAGTACACATTGAGTGGGTTATCATGTAAAGTGGAGTATCCTTTTAAGGCCTTTTGCATCCACTGTTGCTAAGAAAATATTGGTTAGCGCAGCTTTAAGATATCATAACTACACATGTCAGAAAAAGTCCAAACAGGAACATGACAGAGGACAGATAACCATCATTTTAGCTCATCGTAGACTTTAATCACCACTAAAATCTGTCCAGGTTTAGTGAGACAGTTGCAGTTAGAATTTGAGCAGATGTTGCCTCTATGACTAAGAAGAATTTGCTGTGTGACTAAGACACGAGTACTGTTAACAGTAGAGTTTTCTCCCTTTGACCTTTGGGGACCTGCAGAGTGTGCAAGCTCTTCCTCAGTTTCACATCTACTGCTGTTGGCCTTTTTAGCAGAAGTTAAAATGCCTTGGTAAAGTGCATTCTAACAGTTACTTTTTGAGGGAGACAGAAAGCATTGTTTTCAGACTTTCCCACTTGATGGGGACTCAAAGAAAGCTTCCAGTCTGAGATCCACTTCTCTAATCTTCAGGGCATCAATTCCTGCATTTCATAATTTTTTCAGTAGATCCCTCCTACACTCGTCTTGCCTTGTTGATCTTTGTGGTCACATAGTTTGACCTTGGTTGCAGCATAGAAACAACTGAGTTTGTTGTTTTTGTTTTTGCAAATGCTGCAGTGGCTGAAATGAGTGAAACTTTATCCACATTTCTCACTCCTTCATCATACTAGAAACTCAAAAATTACAGCAAAATTCTAAACAAAAATAATCTTAAAAAAACAACAACTTTATTTCCACAAGGCTAGCTGTCAGGATTCGCTCCCACACAATATCACATGATGAACACTTTGTTCAACACAAGCATGCACATGTGACCAAAGGTCAGATGATTGACATTTGATGATATAATCACAAGTCAGAGGAAGTAATGATAGATGTGTTTCCCCCCCTCTGGGTAATAAACTTTAATAAAAACACATAATTACACGTAATAAATTCACCTAATATGTAATGGTGGTGTGCATGAGGCAGGAAGTGAGAATGACATATTAGGAAGTATCAGTTTTCAGTGTTTACACTCATAATCCCACAGCACTAAAGCTGATGTAACTTTTAAAATCATCACCTGTTTATACTCTGATGGGATGAGATGACTTAATGTGGAGAAGGAAGCTTCATGTTTGAATCATTTCATTGACTTGCATAAACTGTTTTCAACTAACTTTAGTCTTTTATAGTCATTTGAATATTACTTTCCTTTGTAATTATATGTTTCTTTCTTGTGTGACTTGGCTTGGCTGTAACACTTCCCTTGGGGATTAATAAAACATTCTTATGTATCTTTCAGAAATTCCATTTACATGAGGCATTCAAGCAAAAAATACAATTTAAGGTTTCAAAGTAAACACCCTGTAGATTACAACTTTAAAAAACACAGTGGTGGTGGAATGCAACTAAGTACATTTACTCAAGTACTATGCTTAAGGAGCTACTTACTTTGCAGAGAAGGATTTTGCATACAAAACATAATGAGCTTATAAAATATGATGCATTCTTATTGTTAATATTATTTCTGTTTTTCTAATTAAACCTACCACAACGAGTTTTGAACTGGTTATAAAACTTTTTCAATTTAAATGACAAATCGGTATTATATTTACTTTAATAAATCATAAAATGACCACAATATGCCATCGGAGATCAAGAAAACATGTTAAGTTGAAATACAGCCTGAGCTTCCTCGAGTCCGGGGATGGGGGGCAACTTTATTCAACCATAGATTGTATATTAAATGGAATTTCAAGCTGCGACTAATATGCAGTCTATGGCTTCAATTTGTTATTTGGACTGCTGTACTCATTTTTGCATGCGCAGTTGCTACATAATGCTCCTTTAATACTGATGCCTTCATATGACCTACACAAGCAAACGAGACCATCAGCAAGAAGACCGGCTATTTCTGTATATTTATTCTTAATGCCTGACCCAGTTAACTAGATGATTTGTTCCACAGATCCATTTAGGAAGTTGTCCCTAGAAACTGTTTGGAAAAGGGCAGGCACTTTGATAAAACACTGATTGATTGAACCATCTGTCTGTCATGTCTAACATGGGCTAACTTCAGCCAATCAGATCAAATGCTTGCTGAAGCTGGTCGGGAGAAGAGTGAAAACATCTCCATGGAGAAAAGCCTTCAGTGTGGTTCGTTTGCTCTTCTTTCAATGAAGAAATACTCTTCAGTTCTGATATAATCGATGCTGCCTACGCTAACCTCTTCAGCAGCCGTCATTGTTTGTTTGACATGAGTCACTTCCATGGATGCCTCTTGCTGTCGTCACACCTAAAACCACCCCTGCTAGGGCACTGATTGGCTGCACCGCTTTTGGTGCGGACACAAACTGATAACTTGAAGCCTAGCAAGATTGATTCTTGTGTGATCTCATGATCGCATGTATCCAGATGCCTTGCAAGTTAAGTCCCCGGTAGCATGGCATTGGAATCTCTTGCTTCATTTTCAATTTTTTTCAGAGGGTGTTATCAACGGGTACTGATCAAAATGCCTCTGCCAATTGGATAGACCTACAACCAATCAGAGCAATGAAACATGTAATGTAGTGCTGAGGCAAGAAATAGGCTGTGCAGTGACAGAATCTTGAATCATATTTGATCAACACCACCTAGTTTGATAGTTTGGTCTACGTTTCATGAGCCTGAGGTGAGTTGCGGTCAAAATGACGTATGACTTTTCAAATCTGGACCGAGGAGGCTCCTCTGTCAGTCATCGTATCAAACCCACTCGATATAAAATAAATGGTTGTGACTGGCCTGAAGACATCCAGAATGAGTGGTGATCTTTCTGAACGAGAAGGTGGTGAGATGTACCTTCCAGGGCAAATAAAACATGAGCTCACAGGTTCGTCTGGTTCCCAGGCTGTTCTCAGGTCAGACTCCCCTTGAAGTCAAAGGAAATGATTTACAACACGCAGACTAGTGGAGCATATGATTACATGTTTGTTTAGTTATGTTTAGATAATTATATTTTGTGGTTATTATGGCAGTAGAAACACTACAGCGTTTGTCCTCAGGGGCCTCTAAAGTCAACACAATATGAAAATTTCTTGTAGTTGCTTTAAATAAACTTTAACTTGTAATGGAGATTTTCTTTACATTGAAATATTGCTTCTTTCACATAAGTAACAGATTACAGTGCGTCTTCCACCACTGCATATATGCAACATTTATACCTTTTAAAAAGTATACTTTGTTTTACTGTTAGAATAAATTGTTGACATGTAACATCTTAATTGGAAATATTGTGGCTTTTAACACTTCAACTTATGAGGAGACAAGAATAAAAGTAAACTGGCACTAATTGTATAAATGCCTGGAAAAGCTATTAGAATAAAAGAAAATAAGCTTATTAGAGGTGATATGATTATTTGAAACTCACCAAAGATGCCCTGCACATTAAGGATGATTGCTTACAAACTCTTAGATCACATAAAACTACATCTGCAAAGATTTAACTGAAGAAGTGTTTCAACATGCCCCATCACATGCCATTATTTTATTTAATTCTTAATGCTAATCGCCCCACATTTCCATACCTTAACTTTTTCCCTTACATTTTACGGTATCTTGTATTCACGTCATTTAGTATTTGATTATGTTATTTTTATTTTCTGGTTTTATGCTGGATGCAAATGCGTGTCTAGATTTAGACAAGAAGGTTTTTCTGTGAAGCTCAGAGCCCGGACGAAGAAGCCGACAGAAATAACAGGGCTGACAAACAATCCTAGCAGAACTATAAAGACACAAGAGAACAAAGGAGCAAGTGTTGTGGGGAGTATATGAGGAAATCAGTACCCTGAGATGCCTGTTGGAAGTGATGTCATGCTGCCCGGTTGCTCTAAACCCGGGATCTTAAAGTGGTTCACGCGTTCAAAAGTTGTGTGACCACTGATAAGGTGAAGGTAGGTGCCTGCCTCACACAAAGGGAATGTTTGACACGTCACACGTCAAAGCAATCCTATTTTTAAAGTATTAGTAAGAAGAGGGGTGAAAGTGTGACAGTTTCATATTAAGTCAGTGTCTGAACTGCATGTGGTTGTCTGTTAGTCGGTGCTTTACTGTCATTTGTTAGTGTGATTTGGGTTAGGGTTAGAATGAATGCCTGGAGAATGGCCTTTTTAGCCAGTTAGAGGCTCTGTGGATGGCAAGGTCGGCTAGTGAAATATCTCAACTTCAACATGTCAACTCCGTAGCCCTTCCGAATCAAAGCTGAATAAGACTTATGGTTTAAAAATATTAAAAATAAAAACTCCTTCAAAATAATACTAATGCTAATAATATTTTACTCAAGAATGTAAGTAAAAGAGTAAAGAGTAAAATACAGGAAATCTCACAGCGAGTCTGTGAATAATCACACTCATTACATGAGAGGAACCGGACTGCCTCCAAGAAGCCTGATCTGAAGGCGTTTCACGTTCATCAGTCTGTGGATGTGTTATAAAGGGGAAGCAGTATGACTGATGTTGCACCAAATATGCGGCTTCCTGTTTTGCACCTGTTGCTTCTGCTTGCTTCAGTCAACACGTCATTATTGTTGTACAGTGTCACACATTGAACTGTATGTGTGTGTACAGTATTAACCTCAAGCCAATCGATGAATCCGGCAACGGCTTTGTGTGTTCCGCCATCTTGTGGCACTGCCATGACTGCGGTGGCATGTCGTGTCTGTTTCTTTTCAATAATTATGAATAACTATGAGCAAAACGACAGAGATAGAGCTAAATATATGTTTATGTTAAACCTGGATAAAGAAAAGGATCAAATATTCACAGAATGCTGCCACCATAACATATTGCATATTATCTGACAGCATTCTGTACATTAAACACATATATACTTCAATATCAGTAAACATGTGAAGTGCACTCATAAAAATAATCTGTTTTATTTCAGATCATTATTTGATAGTAGATTGATTACATTTTACTTGATTGACCAAATTCCTCATGACCGATTAATCAGTCATAGTCATAGTCATAGTCATGAACCGTTATTATCCTTATTCTGCGACACTTTGTGCAGTTTGCTGTTAATAACTCTGAGTTTATGAAGGTTAAATGTGGAGCCCCACAAGAGTCAGTTTAATGAGATCAGACATTAATGAGATCTATGAAGTATTGCAGTATGTTCTGTTCGCAGATGACATGATTTAAAGACAGATGTAGATAGTTTAGCATGTGAAATGGTCAAACTTAAGAGGTGGTTTGATGACAATAGATTGTCCTTTAATTGAATTAATATTTAAAATTTAGAATTTAAAATTTTAATTCAAACAAAATATATGGCTTTTGATTTGATTAAAAAAGGATGATAATCGCAGTGGTAGTAGACTGAGTTTATATTGAGTGAGTAATTGAAGCTAGGTTTTTGAGTGTTATAATGGACTACAAACTTACTTGGAAATCTCACACAGAAAGAGAAAGGTGTGTGGGAGGTGTGAGAGGTGTGGGGAAACATATATGACAAATACTAAACCTTTGTATGTGTAACCGAAAAGAGCGATGAGATTCAAGATTATTCAATTTAAGAAGATTTATAGAGATAAAATAACAGGGGATTATGTACAGATAAGATTAGATTAAGGTGATTAATGGTGCTTGACACAGGTTTTTATCTTCCTCCTGCTCCTGCTTTCGATCATTGAACATGTAGAAGTTGTTTAGTGCACCGTCTGTTTTGTGAATTTGGAATTTGAAAATACACTCACATGAAATAAGCAAAATAAAATGATTACATAATGTTATCTGGCTGCATAATGTAAATACTGGTGAGTGTGATACACAGTACATGCGGTCTCAAGTCATGTTACCTCTTATTTGGTGGAAGGTGGCACCACCGTGTGGTCAGCTGGCAGCTCACAGTGCAAATAAAAAGTCAAGGGGCTTCCACATAATACAGCTTTTATTCCTCATGTCTTTCACTCCCCTCCTTGAAATCAAAGCAACACAATATAAAATTCCATTTCATAAATTACACACGAACATAGCAGTGAAAACAAATGTTTTTATGTCAAAGTTTACATTCATTTAAAAATGTACAGCACCACCAAACAACACAATTTCTAGAGTCAGAACCAGCTGGCAAATTTAAAAGTAGAGACTCGTCTTTGGTTGGATTGATGTTTTTTGTTGTTGATAGGATGTGAAGATGTGACCTCTTATAAATATCAGGGCCAATAAATTACAGGAAATTAATATTATCATTTATTATTTCAATAATGAAAATATAGCAGATAAATATTGGTTGTAATAACATCTGATTTGACAGATTATCTTTTATTGTTTTCATAGTTAACTTTGCTTAGCACAATGGAATATCATAGATTGTGCAAACTTTGTGCGCAAAAAGTAAATTTTTACCAACTTCAAGACCATTTTGGTTAGAAGTGGGAACATAGCTGGACTAAATCTGGGCTACATGTAGCGAGGACTTTAAAATGAAGGCATTTAATTTGAAATCTTAGGCAAAATGCTCCATAAAAGCCAAGGTATGCAAGACCTTTTAAAAATATCACTCTTAAAGTCTGGGTCTGGCCTTAAGCTACATAGCAGAAATGTTGACCCCTTGTGAGCCAATTCGCAGCCTTACATCGCCATTTATTTGTTATTGTTATTCCACTTTATTCCTAAATATTTATATTGACACGCTTTTTTTTGTTTTTATTGTTCTTATCTCTTTCATCATTCTGTATTCTAACATATTTTGCATCATTTGTGTTTTAATTTCATCTTAATTTTAGCTTAACTTAGTCTTACTTTTGTCTGACCTTACTGTTTGGCTTTCTATTGTTATACAGCCCTCCTGGGTATTCTGCTCTTGCTTTGTCTGTCTAAGCACCTTGTAAACTATTTTTAAAAGGCACAATATAAATAAAATTATTATTTAAAAATTATGTGCATCCCTAGTCTTATTCAGTAAAATCTGTAGTTCAAACCTTCCTCACCCTGCCTGATGGAGCTTTAGTGTTCCATGTTGGCTTATTTAGGAATTTTTTCTACCCTGCAAATCCAATAATTGTTGCATAAAATTGGTTTAAATACGTGGCACAAAATATTTGAAGGTTTAAATCACCTTTCAAATCTTACCTTCTATTTATCTTTATTGTTGGGGGTGGTTTATTCCATTGTTTGCTTTATTTTAGTTTTGTTTTAACTGCCTGATTTTATTTATTGTGGTCTGGAATTGTTAAAATCATGGGTCCACCATCTACCATGTAAAGCACTTTCTAACGCTGTTTTGAAAACTGCTTTATAATTTAAGTTTATTATTTATTCATATTAAAATTGAGTTAAATATCTGGCACAAAATGTAGGAACAAAATAGAGGTGAGCCCTTGGTTAAGACATATTAGTTTAGGACTACTAATAACATACAGTCCAACTCCAAATGTCCCCTCTTGTATAGTAACAAATCCTGGAGACCCAAAGTTCTAATGAAGCTCGAAGGCTCCCCAGAAGGTGTTGTCTTTTAGAATATCACCTGTGATATTTAAAATGATACTGTCTCCCATTCTGAGGCTGACAATCTTGGCCACCCATACAGTGCCCTCTGTTGTGTTCGGGAAGGTCCCCTCAACCAGTTTCGTCTCAATTCCACTGATCAAATCGTTTTTTATCAGAATCACAGATTTGCTCTGATCGTGCTTCTTGCTGAAGGTGACCTGGGCGTTGATGAAGTAGATGCTGTCCTTCATGCAGTAGATAGAGTCATTGCGCAGGATGAGGGAGCACGAGTCACATGCGGGTGAGGCTGTCCAGAGGCCAGTGTGTGGATCTGTTGGAAGATTCACCAAACTCTTCACTAGTTGGTTCATCTATAAAAACATTTTCACCAATCACGCATGAAACTTAAGGTCGTGACATATGAGACCTCTTAGGCTCATATTCTACAACCTCAGTTCTAAAACAGCTTGGGGCGTTTTTGTGCAATGATTTGCAAAAACTTTTCTGCCTATATTCTGCCTATATGATACAATATAAAGACAATATGTTTAATGATCAAAATGATATATGAAGTTACACTGTTGTAACTCGTGTAGAATGTGTCTTGGCATTGTCTTGCTGAAATGAGCAGGGACGTCTCTGGAAAAGATGTTATCTGGATGGCAGCATATGTCGTTCCAAAATCTGTATGTACCTTTTAGCATTAATGGGGCTTTCACAGATGTGAGGAGAACTGAGCAGGGTTCCTGGATGTTGATGATATCTGGCTTTTGCATTGCATGGTAGAATCTTTACTTTCATTTGTAGATGCAGTTTTCCAGTGTTCCTGAGGCCATATAGTATCTTTATACAATTATGTGGGTTTTCAATGCAATTTTTAATGCAGTGTCATCTGAGGGGTCAAAGGTCATGCAGAGGTTAGTCCAGACACTCTGATTGTTATGGATGGTGAAATCCCTAAATTCCTGCAGTTTTTCTGTTGGACTATTTGCCCTATTTGAACCCTCTGAGGATGCCACTTTAATACATGGTACTGTCACCTGTTACCAGATAACCTGTTAACCTGTGGAATGTTCCAAACAGGTGTTTTTTGAACATCCCACAACTTTCTTGGTCTTTTGTTGCCTCTGTCCCAACTTCTTTTTAAATGTGTTGTAGGCATTACATTCAGAATGAGAGTATATTTACAAAAATTCATAAAGTTCATTAGTTTGAACATTAAATATCCTGTATTTGTACTGAATTCAATGGAATACAAGTTGAAAAGAATTTTGCAAATCATTGCATTCTGTTTTATTTGTGTTTTACACAACTTCCAAACTTTTTTGGAATTGGGAATGTAGTTCTATAAGCTGACAGGGAGCCCTTTGAAACATCCACACTCAGATTTTCACCTCAAGTTGAATGAAGACATCCGGTACACAAAGTTGATCTTTCACTTAATGGCTAAGTTCCTTCCACTTGGCAGACTAAGCATCCCCTGACAAGCTGATGATGTCTGTAGCTGTGGGTTGTAATTATACCATCAGACGGTGCATGCAGCCCACATTACAGCTTTGCCTCGGGTTTGTTGAGGTTTTAGGAACCCACTTCACACAGGAAAAAGGCAATGTGGTGGGAGGAACACAGTGCATGAGAGTGGAAACATGACAAGGCTGTGCTGCACGTCTCTGTCAGTCAGTGGTTTAACCTGATGGTGAGTTCATGCAGATGAATTATGTGTGAATGAAATGTTAATCTCTGGGATATGATAGTTTCAACTGGAGAGTGACTAATATACTGTATATGTTGTTAAAGTGTAAAAGAAGATCAGGAAGTACAGCTTTGGTTGGTTTGCTCTGTAGCAACAATGTTTAATGAAAATTAAAGTTGTTGTTTGTTTTTTTTTGTTTTTTTTTGTTTTTTTTAAAGAGCCATTATTCATGTCCATATAATTTTTGTCAAAGGCACAGGGAGCCACTAAGGAGGGCCACAAGAGCCACACCGGCATTGCAGGTTGTTGTGCTAAGGGAACTTGTAAAAGCTGCATATGTAGTCACATCTTAAGTTAGTTGCCTAACTGGCTAGCTACCGATTGATATAGATTGGCTAGCTACTTAGCTAGCATTTTGCTAACGTTAGGGATGTGACTATATGTACATATGTATATGCACACTATATATGTATATATGTACATATGTGGCTTTTACAGGCCAACCAGCAACATTTTTAACCATCTTCAAAATTTGCTTTTTTTCCCAACATAGACGAGCCTAGCACATAGCATATCTAAGTACAGGAAACAGGAAATGAGAAAGTTGAATGAGCACAGCGCAAAAAGTTGTGGGACTTTGGATGGGTTAATTAGTCACTTAGACAGAAAATCACGTGAAAAAACTGAATTTACCCTTTTATAATCTAATTTGACAGGATCCACTTAGACCCACTGAGCTCAGTGACAATCAGTCTGAACTTAGCACTGAAAATTAAACAGTTAAAGAGTTCAAATCCAGAGTCACTTTGTTGTTATTTACTCTTTGGTGCAACTACTTCCTCTCAGTTGGCCCTGTTTTCACGTTAAAGACTTCCTTCGTTTCTCAGAATGACTTTCAGCAGCTCCCAGAAAGCATGTCTGAACCTGTTGTACCCAGCATCTGTAGGTGTCACGTCTGACAGCAGTTGTTATGAAGCAGAAACAATGACAGCAAGAGAGATCCGTAAAAAGTAAGAGTCAGGCCTTTTACTCAAAAACGCCTGTTGTATTTTAGTCAGCTGAGACTTTCTGGGCAAGAAAGTGGCATCTCTGTTTCTTTTACAATGTAGTTTTCTCTGTGTGACCACTGAAAGTCAGAGTAAAATGACACCTCTAGAAGGAAGTACTGACTCTTTGAAATGTTGGCACTGACAACAAAACCTGACACCGACTGTTGACGTTCCAGAAGGATGAAAATGTTTTTGTTGTCATTGGCAATATCTTAACCTGACATTTCATCACTTAACACTTGGCAGGTTTTTCATAAAAATAAACAGATCTTAGAAATGGAGGAATGAGGACTTAAAAATGCAACATATCAAAGCTCTCATTACATTTTAGATTTGGCCTCAAGCTTATGAAGAATATTACCACAGACAACAGTAAAGTAATAACTATGACTAATGCTCTCTACTGCTATCTAAAACTCCAAAAAGATAAGTGACAGTGTAATTTCTTTATGTACTGACAATCATCCAAACACATCAATTTACTACAGGAGAAGAGATGAAATGAATCTGAATGTGAACCAGAAGAGGAAGTGTACTCACCCATGATTAGCTGGATGTACGAAAAGGAGGATCCTGAAAAGCAACATAATTTAGAGGTTAGCTGCTGACGCAACATCAGTGGAAAAACTTCACAGTATATTTTACATCATGAGAGATCTTTCAGTTTGAGAATTTGGTAGTAAAAAATAGTCTATCTTACCTGTTGACTGTTGAGCCAAAGGAGTGCTGCCTGCAAAAGAAAAGTTCAGAGTCAAATTCTGGTACATTCATGTAAATGTGACATGCTTTTATCAAAATTTTACATAACCTTTGAAGGGATAGTTCGTATTTTTTGAAGTGGAGTTGTTTGAGGTATTTATCCATAATCAGTGTGTTATTGTGTGACTTTGGTGAATCCAAAATAACCATTTAAAACACCAAAGTCACACAATAACACAAACTAAGAAATGGATTGAGGCAATGGTAGACCAGTAGCCCCTGTGTTCTGTGAGTTAATGTTTTTGTAAAAGAGTCTGGTGGGTATTCTAAATGTAGCACATACTTAAGCTGATATTGATCATTTTAAGTAGCTAAAATATTGTTTTGCTGCTGACCCTGTCTACAGCTTAGCTTCCTACACAGGTACCCCTGCTGCTTCTCCAAACTGGATGTGTGCTGACCGCGGTCTACTGTCGGTAATACACTGACTATGGATAAGCAGCTCATACAACCCCGCTTCAAAGAATCTGAACCATCCCTTTAATTCTTACAGTAATATGAGGTTATTTTAAAAGGCATCATTTGAAGTGCCAGCTGAAATTTGATCAATGTACCTGTTGGCTTCAGTGTGGAGACTTGATCCTTTAAAAGATGAGAAACAAAGTATCATTGAAAGCATCCAGAATTTTAATATGATTCATGATTAGGAAGGTTTTGTGAGGCAGGAGACTTTTCTTAACCAATAAAGATGTCTGTGAAGGTTCTCATCCCTGGTTACCATCCAGGTCATGGTATTCGTAGCAAAGTTTGTGGCTGAAGAAGCCTCTTGGATGAGAGGCGAAATGTCTTCAAGAACTCTATCAAGTCCAGTTGCCTACAACAAACTTTGCTATGCTTAACCAATAAAGGAAGACTAATGCTTTAATTTATCTGCAAAATATAAAAATGATTGGAGCTAGAGTCCTGGGTCAGGTTTGACACAAGGATCTACTCTTATTTTACAAAACAGAGCAGATTGAGCAGAATCCAACAGATCTTTTTCACAGCAGCCATTCTGACCTAAAACATTAGAGTAAACACAGGTGTTACCAATGATTCTAACTAAGGTTCTGTTACGTTCAGGTCAGACAGAGTCTGGGTGCTGCTATTGTGCATGTTGGCTCACTGGAAAGGCTCTGTTACACTAAATGGAACAGGACTTTAATTGTCCGGTACCCGAAAAAATGGACTGTGTCTTGAAAAAGAAGTGGTTTGACATTCATGTTAATGCAGAAAAATAAAAACAGATGACAAGAAAATTAAGGAAACAGGTGTAGAAAAGGAACACCTGATCCCTCAGCCCAAGATTCAACGCAAATATTGGAAATATTCAAAAGTGGAATAAGAAATGAGGGTGAAGGTGATGACATCCAGAAAAAAACTTTCTCATAATAACAATACATTTATAAAATGCAACACAAAGTGCTTCAAAACAGATAATCGCGACATTTTAAAAAATGCAGTTTTAATATGCTCTGCATTTAGTTAAAAGGTCAACATTTTGTACGGGCTGTCATCATTTGTGTGTATGTGTGAGGCAGTTCTAACAATTCCAGATAAGAAAATATTGATGAAAATAAAAAGTTTGTACACACAAATCTGTGTGTATGCACTGTTTGTGAATGAGTCCCATTGTCTTCCACAAGGCTAAGCAGATATGTTGCTAAAGCTATAGTGAGCTAGTTGCACAAGAATGGCAGAGAAAGTGCAGCCTAAATATCCCAGCTCTAACACGCTAGCTGTGAGTACCAACAACATGTGGGTTGTTTACGTTCATTATGATCATGTTTGGTGTTTGTTTTCATGTGAATGAGACATGTGGTTAATGACTCCTCCATGTCTCCCAGCAGTAATCAGGCAGCATGCCAGGGAGTGTTGTGGGGGAGTGTTGTGGGGGAGGCCTGAAAGGAGTGGGTTTGACACTTTGAAAATAGTTTACTTTTACTGGTGTCTCCAGTGTTACCAAACCTAGTTTTAATTTGCAAAAAAAAAAAAAAAATGTTTTTGAAATGAAGACAGAAAATAGACTGGAGCTGCTGTGACTCACGGAAAAAAACTACCTTCATGCAGGAAATACAGTTTCGATAGCATTTTACAACTTATGGCTGTTGTGTTCCATCTTGAGAAATACACAAGTGGAAATCTACCTGCACATGTGAGACTTCACATGTTGGCATTAAATTCCAAACAGACATCTCGTTCATCCATGTGACAAGTATCCTAAAACTGTTCTGACTGCATTATTGTTCAGTCAATTTTTTTTCTCTTCCTGTGGCAGATGTACTGACCTCAGTCGACTTTGTCTTGATTGAAGTGAGAAACACAGCCATAACCACCATGGCCACAGTGAGGAGACCACACCACACCTGCAGCAGCAGGTACTTATGAGAACACCTCGACTGACCCTCCATCCTGTCAAATACGCACACACAGACACAAACACACACACACACACACACATTAGTTTTGTCATATATTTGAGCCGATTGCACTGAATCTGATTACGTTTCTGGAGGCTTAATGTTGCCTGACGTGTTGCAGCTTTACAACAGAATCAACGAGGCAGTAGTGGGAAATAACAGTGCATTTACTTGAGTAGGGTATCTAAGTACAATTTTGAGGTATTTTCATTTTATGCTAATTTATACTTTTACTCCAGAACATTTGAGAATGAAATACTGTACATTTTGCTCCATTACATGTATCTGACAGCTATAAATTACTTTTCAGATTAAGATATCGCACAATTCTAGACTCTAGTTTCCATTCTTTTTGGATTGTGACCTCTTACAAAAAACATGTCTACGAGTTGTTTGCAGCTCTACCAAGGATATACTTACCTTCTCATGGTTTCATTTAAATAACTGAGGGTTGAGGGTGAAAGACATGAAAAGATTTAGAAAAAAAACCAATCAAAGATCAAATAAAAGTCTTCTTAAATAACTTTGTGACCCTTTGGAGGGGCTCAACCTCTAGGCTGGGAACCACTGAACCGAACTTACTAACTGCAAAGTTGTTCAAACTACACACCTGAACCAGCTACAACAGAATAATGCTGTTTACACATTGATGCATCGGTATTAACAATCTAATAATTAGAGATGCTCTTTTTTCCCTCTCTGACACTGATCCTGATACACTGAACTTTGTGTATACGATAATGTGAGGACCGAGCCGACAGTGCAGTGTGCTCAAATATAACTGTATGGATGTGATATGAATGAATGAAATTTCAAAACTTAAAGGAACAATATGTAGCAATTTTGCGTGGAAAATGAATACTGCAGTCCAATTAACAAGCTGACAGTATATTAAATAGGTAGAAATCCTATTTACATGATCTCTGCAGGCTGCAGGAGCTCCGCAGGACTTGTGCAACATTGTAAATTAGTTAATCAGCTGTTTATGTGGTCGTGGTTATTTATACAACATATTTCTCCTGTAAGAGTTTGAATTTGATTCAGAATTGATACATCTGATGAAGACGGTTGGCTTAAATTTGGTTTTTTAGAGATATTTTAGAGATATTAACATGACTCAGGGGAATAACAGGATCAAAATTCATGAAAAACATTACTGTCCAACAAAGTGACCAAATGTATAAATTCCAGGTTGGCTGCATGGTCACATTTTGTATTATGGGTACACTATATGAACCTTTCTGTGGCTTCTCTGGGATTTCACCTTAGTGGGAGTTTTTTTTGGGGTCGTGCACAGGGTGGCATGTACGCGTCTAGTTTGTGGTTTGTTTGTTTGTTTATAATGACATAGACTGAAACTTGATTAGTAATTACTGAAATACCACTGACCCTGAATTGTGTTTGAGGAGGCTTTCAATCAAACTTCAAACATTTCTTCTAGAATGTCACAACAGTATGCAGGTAATTTCCAGCTCGCCATACTTTACATACTGGTCCAAGCACATTGCTCTGCTTTACATTCCACAGTACATTATGTATAATAAGGAGTGGGCGTAACACATTTTAAGTGACAGAGCATGACAGAGTTAGACAATGAAATCACTGTGTATCATTATGTAGGCTGAAAATTAGGCTAATTTGTTGTTTTTTTGCCCATTTCGGGTGAATTATGAGAAGAAATCTGAACTGTAAAAACTATATTTCTGTCTGCAGTGGGAAAACTATACTAAGTTCCAGTTCACATTTGAAAGCTATATTTTTAATCATAGTGGACTGCAGCATCTTCTAGGTAAATTTGTTTACTGGATTCATTTAAGTATCTGATTCTACATGACAACCTCATTTGTACTGAGTATCCCATAAAGGTTAAAGGTAGAATATGTAGGATTTGTCAGTGTGAAACAGTTTGTAAATGCACCAGAGAGGTTGTTGATTGTTGAATCTCATTCCCAGGTCGTCACATACTGATGCTTTGGGTTGGTAAAGCTCTCGGACACAGCAAAATAATGAAAAAATAAGAAAACATAGGCAGAGGACAGGGTCTCACAGACCAACCGCTAACATTGGCTACACACACCAACCGCTAACATTAGCGACACAAACCAACTGCTTACATTACACAGGATGCCCGCTAACATCACCTACACAGACCACCCGCTAAGATTAGATACACAGACCAACTGCAAACATTGGCTACACAGACTAACCACTAACACTGGCTACGCAGGCCAACACCTGTTGTTAGCTATACAGACCAACTGCTAACTTTAACTACACAGACCAACCGTTAACGTTAGCTACATAGGACAAGTGTTAACGTTAGCAACACAGACTAACTGCTGATGTTAGCTACACAAACCAACTGCTAAGTTTAACTACACAGACCAACCACTAACATTAGTTTCACAGATGAACCATTAACAGTACCTAAACAGACCAGCTGCTAACGATGCTACACAGAAGTTCAGTTAGCTAGCTAACCTGGCAATACTACCAGGACTGAAAAAATATTTGGGGACTGTAGGTGGTGATTTTAGTGACCAGCATGCTGTGTGGGAATAAGTTTGTCAGTTTACTTGAAGTTTGAGTGTAAAGCATGAATAGCGTACTTAAAAAAATAATCTAAAAGTAACAGTTATAAATCAAGTTACATTATTTCAATATTGTGATACTGAGATTAGGTTCCTGACAACATTTTAACAGGTAATTAGTAATCATATGGGAATACATTTTTAAAGTAACCCTCCCACCCTGCATCCTTTGCATAAATTTTGAATTTTTCAATAGTTTTCTCTCAACAGCACTGATCCACAGACCACTGACTGAAACCATTAGAAACCACAGTATCCACTGAGATATCACAGGAATGTAAGACAATATTTTGACACACATTTAAGACAAGAACTCTATTCACTCAACTCACCCACTGTGTGTTGCACTTTCAGTGTCCAACTTCATCTGCTGCTTCTCTGTGAGTGTCATGACAGGTTGACAGGGTTTCCCCTCTCACATGTAGTACATGTAGTGAGGATGAGATGGAGTTTTTTTTTTCTCTGTAGAGAGAGAGCGAGCTGTGGTTTGTCAGAGACGTGGAGGGAGGCTGTGGTGTAGGTGGCTCCACTTGTGGATAGCAAAGTGAATTGCATGTAGGGCAAAACAGAACTACTGTGAAACTTTATTGGTGTGATTAATGAAACCAAAATGCAGTTTCATATTGTATCACTTTGGCGTGAACATAATCACACTCACTTTACACCTAAAATGAGAGTGGGAGTCAGATGTCTGATAAATTTTTAAGTTTTATATATATACAGTTAATGTTGCAGCACCTCACTGCCGCATTAATGTTTGTTGTGGGTGGTTTGTGATTTCCCACGTTTATAGGTCACTGAGTTATAAAGGCAAACAAATATGACAGGGGCTTTTTCTTCACACTGTGTATGTGATCTGAATTGAGCTGAGGTGTGAGGAGGAAATGCACTGGCTGTCCCTTCTGCATGTTCTGACATTCCCTCTGACATGCTGCTGCTGACCTTTTCTGCCTGTCTCTGAAGTCTATTTTCTGAATGAAAGACCCAGTATAGTATAGTATAGTATAGTATATAATACTATGAACTTTTATATAATAGCATATATTTACAGTCAACACTCCAAGTTTAAGTGTAAGCTATATTTAGAGTATTTTCAAAGCTTTGAAGGAGAAATTTGTTATACCTTTACTGTCATAAATCATAAAATGACCATGATATGTCATTGGAAAAAAGGAAAAGTGTTAAGTTGAAATACTCGCTTCTCTGACAACGCTTCAGTGGAGGTGTTTTGAAATTTCTATTCTGGGCTGGAATAATTGTTCTTGTTTGACTGTTTCATGTTAATTAGAATTCAAATTAATGCTGACTGTTCACTGAATGAGTTAGTGTCTGTTTATGAGCTGTAAGAAATCATTAATAATCTTTTAGAAGGAGTTGATGTTTAGAATATTTAAATTGAGCAAAATGCTAATGGAGTCTGGCAGGCAGTGAGACAGACAGACACTGAACTCAAACTCCAACAATATTGTGTATTTTTAGAGCAGTGAGCTTTTGTTTTCAGGATAACAACTGACAGTTATGAACAGATGATCAACTTACATTGTTTGACTTGTCATCACTTGTTATTGTCAATTACGACGCTGCGCTTGTCCTCCGCTGCTGTGGTGTTCCTGCAGCCTGCGTGAGCTTCCCCAAGTCTGGGGGCTTGTAGGAGGCATGGAGAAACAACTTGCTTCAACCATAGATTGTATATGAAATAGGATTCCAAATGATTTAATATACAGTCTAACTCACTATTTGGACTGCTGCGCTCATTTTTGTATGTGTAATTGCTGTATATTGCACCTTTAACTTGACATCAGACACTATGGTGTAGCCATAGGTGTACCAGGGTATGCCTGTGCCCCCCAAGATGCAACTGGCACACCTGAAAATCAAATGCAGAATAAATAGTCAGATATAGCCTCAACAAAAACAAAAACACAAACAGCAACATGGACATTATGGTCTAATTATAATAACTGTTCATTTCACAATAGATTCAAGATTATTTTTGTCCCATCATGCACAGCCTGCATGCCTACCAATCAAATCTTAATAAATTGATACATCTGCAAGTAGTCATTGACCTGTGACCTCAGTGAGCATCATGGGAGATTAACAGTATAGTAAACAATGCCAAACCTGCAGCTAATGCAAAAATATAGTCACTAGTTCATCTAAATGAAACAAAGCTAATGGTCTAGCTTCTTGCATTGGTGCATTGTAACTCACATTGATGACCAGAAACTAAAAGACTTAATAGCATCTCATTGCTGACATTTGAAAGGAAACTTGCAGAAACTTTGGACTAATGAAATGACTGAATCATTTAAGGTCAAGCCACACTGTCTTTAAGTTGCAAAGATAGGTTGTGTCCAAATTAAGTGTCATGTAAACGTCATTTGGGGGAATGCTGTGTAGATCCTACTCTTGCGTAGTTATATATTCTATTGTAGGCCTGTTTTGGTTTGTTTGATAGGTTTGTGTAAAGAATGATTGCACTGTCACAGTTAAAATATCAATCAAAGAATGGACTGTACAATGACAGAAGCACTTTTTTATACTCTGTTATGGCTATGTTGTTGGCACATATCACTCTCTCCAAAGCCACCAGACTCCTTTGGCAAAATCAGTAATTTTACCTCACAGAACACAAGAGTTGCTGGTCTACTGCTGCCTCAATCTGTTAGTTTGTTTGTGTTATTTTGAGGCTTCAGTGAACTGAAGCGAACCATTTAAAACACAGAAGTCATGCAATAACACATAAAAACAACCTGATCCAGGCAGCAGGAGACCAGCAAGTCTTGAGTTCTGCAAGGTAAGGTGTAAACATGGCGTCGATCTCACGAGACTTTGGCATGTGCGGCCATTAAGATAGTCTCGCGAGATCGACGCCATGTTTACATCGTACCAGCTACATGCTACAGCTGACATTTCAGCTAAAAACATGGCGTAAATGGCGTCTTTTGCGGTTAATTTTTAATGTCACGGCTCGCGGACACTTGGATTACACCACACAAGCAGGATGGAGACATTTTGTGTTTGTTTTGTGTGCTATTTTTAACATTTTATCCGTGGTCACCATTCACTGCCATTGTAATGGATGAGGCTGCTACCCTGTTTTCTGCTGAAACTCCGGGATTGTTTTGTGAACTGAAGATCTGCACCTATCATCACATCGGCATAATGGTGAGTACATATTGAGTGGGTTATCATGTAAAGTGTAGTATCCTTTTAAGGCAGCTAAAAAAGTGTAAGTTTCAATTTCATGAAGTGCTTGAACATAGCTCAAATTTAGATGGGCAAATACATTTGGGGGGTTTTAGGTTCAATTGAGTCACTTTCTTCCTGTTCCTCCTTTGACGAAAGTTCAGTAAAAGTTAATGTTGCTACTGGGAGGTTTGATATCTTGTTCAGTATAAAAAAGTGCTCAACAATAAAAATAATAAATTTTCAGTTACGACAGGGGAATCAGTACGTACAATTATTAACAGCTAAATATGAGTTTACATACGAGTTTGTTGGAGATTGAAGAAGGAAAGCTCCAGAAGAGGGAATTCCAGCCTCATCGCCTGCTTTTAACATTGTGATGTTGAAATACACAGGAAAAAACTGTTTAATTCAGCTTTTTCCTTCATTTCTGTTCCTTGACAAACCAGCTATGTTATGATCCACACACATCTAGTTTGTCATACATTTAATTTGAAGAAGTGGCATATCACGGGCACGGGTTTTTTCTTGAGGTTATTTTAAATTGCTAAGAAGACAGTGTGAGATATGTCACGTCAGCACCAAGCCAGCACAGAGTGTAAATTCCCTCCTGTAAATTTGACTTCCTTTTATTTTGGACATTTTTTGGATGCTTTGGCTTTTTTTTTTTTTTTTTTTTTTTGGGGGGGGGGTTTTTTTTTTTTTTTTTTTTTTTTTTTTTTTCTGGGGGGGGGGTCATTTTGTTTCTTACCAGCACATGCAAGGGTATTCGCCAAAATTATAATTATTTAGTAATGCAATCTGTATGAAGCACATACAGAGAAAAGATAATGCAAAATGAGTTTTATTTTGTACTTTACTTTATTTTGCTGATGTTTATTGACAAAATAAAACGAATGGTAACTATACATGTTGATTTTGACTTTGTATGCCTTCATAAAACAGTTTTTGTCCAGCATCTTTAGAATCAAAACCCAACATACCAAGCTGACTTGAAAGATGTCATTAACACCATGTTTTTAGCCTATATCTGTGACCACATGTGCGCGCAAGTGAACGGCATGCTGGGGCTTTCTGAGACACCTTGGATGACACCAGATGAGCAGAATAGAGTCATTTTATGTTTGGGATTTTTTGGGGGAGGTTGTTTTTTCCATTTGAAAACTGGGCACCATTCACTTAAATGGTCGGGAGATTCTGCAACGCTGATTTTCTCTGAAACTTCGTTAGTGTTTTGTGGACTGAAAAACTAAACCTGATTTAATGACTGAATATTATTTTTTGCCTGAACTATCGCTTTAAACTGTCCTTAATCCACATGCATGGCATCCTTTGTAAAGCACAAACTCAGCCATAAATCTGACATCTCGTTTTGTAATTTTAACCAATATATAAAGCTGACAGAAACCCAAAACTACAAGAAGTATGGCCTATAAAGGTGAGCGATTATTTAGTATTAAAGCAATATTTCACCCCTAGATAATAATCCACTCAATATGTACTCACTTCTATGCCGACGTGAGGATGGGTGAAGATCTTCAGTTCATAGAACAATACTGGAGTTTCAGCAGAAAACAGGGTTGCAGCTAATGGCAGTGAATGGCGACCACGAAAAAGAACACAAAACAAACACAAAATGTCTCCATCCTGCTCGTGTGGTGTAATCCAAGTGCCTGTGAGCCGCGACATTAAAATTTAACTACAAAAGACGCCATTTACACCATGTTTTTAGCCAAAATGTCAACTGTAGCCTCCCAGGTAGCATGAAAACATGGTGTTGATGTATCGCCAAGACTTTGTATATCTCGCAATATTATCACACGTGCATCCATTAAGAGATATACGAAGTCTCGAGATTAGGGTTAAAGTAACTGGGTCGAGTCTGATGTAAAACAGCTGTCAGGTGCCCATAAAACTTCTTACTGCGTGCCATTATCCTTCCTCTTGTTCATACTGGCCATTACATATATATGTATGTATATATACACACATATATATATATATATATATATATATATATATATATATTTCAGACTCTGTCTGCATTCTTTTTAGGGTTTTTCAAATGGAAACCCCCACTCTGCTGTTAGCAAAAAGCAACAATGTAGTTAAGAGCGCTGATGTCCTCCCCTACCTCAGCCAAGGGGGTTTATATGTAAAGTTATAACTAGAACCATAAAAGGTTCTTTGGCTTGTCCCAGTAGGAAACCCCTTTTTGGTTCCTGGTTCCTCCATGCATAAGGAACCCAATGGGTGCTACAGAATGAGATAAAACTCTCGAAAAGAAACAAAAAATGATGGACCTGTCCTTTAATGGGTTCATGCAGATTTTTTAAAATATTTTTGTGAAAAGCATTTTTGTTATGTGAAAACTTTTTTTGTTGTCTGAAAGTTATGTGAAAAGTGTCTTTGTTGTGTGAAAAGTTTCTTTGTTAAACTGCAGAGGAACAAAGAGGGACCGTCGTTCTTAAACTTTATTCACTGGTTTGACCAACTGCTGAAGCCTCATTTTAGATTCAGACAAACTTGGGAATGTATTTTTTTCAACAAAGGACTGTGGATTTTGTCCTCAATCACTTTCACTGAACACTCATTTGGAGCATTTCAGCAACCCTGTCTCTCATAAATTACGTTGATATACAACTAATTAGCAACAGTGAGAATGATTTGAAGGGATTTTCTATTAACGTCATGAGAAAATGTTATTAGTTAACACATCGAGCAAGCTGTAAAAATGTTGATACCAACAATATATTTAATTTATTTTCCATCAAAATATCTGATCTTGTAATACAGTGTCTGCTTGTAGTGATTAGAGCACTATTACTTTTTATTAACTCTCGGTTCAAGTAGGGAAAGGTCTTGGTTTATTGGTTTAACTCAGAAAAAGTCCAGTGACTACAGACACACCATGCTCATTAATCTTAACCCTGTAACCAAAACCATAACCTTTTCCGAACCGTAACCAAAATGCTTTTGACCACTTTCGTATTTGGTCCTAAATCAGATACAGATCTATTTTTTGCAGTGTGACTTCTCTGAACAGTCATATCTGACTTCATGTGAATTAACGTCACTCAATCACCTTAAGTGTCATGCCACAAGAGTCTTGTGGTGAAGTGCTGACAGATGTAGTTAAAAATCCTGAAATCGGATGAAATCTGTTTCTGGATCTTAACTGAGATCATTTTAAACTCTTAAATAAAGAGTTGTTGAAGAGGGATCAGTCATAGTCATGAATAAATTGGTGTTTTTTGTTTTATGGTGCTTTATTGTATTATAGTTTGTGTCTAGTATTGTTCTGTCTGTATTTTCTCACTGACTTCTGATTTTTGTCTTTTAATGCTAAGGTTTTTTTTGTTGAGTTTGTTTTGTACTGTCTCAAGTCTATTTGTTTTTGACTTTTATATATTTTAAAGGCTCAAATGACGGGCATTACAAATTTGCTTATGCTATAAAAGCTGTAGTGTGCAGCATTGATTTATGCTACCAACTTGTCCTGTATATAAATAAATATAATTAAATAAACTGTAATCACTGACTTGAGTGGCCGACAATGTGCTGTGTATGACGTCATATAATGCTTTTGTTTTTGTGTGAATGTGATCAGACACAGTGGCAGATATCATCATCAGATATTGGCCACATTTAAAAATAACGTTAACAGCCAAATAAATAAATAAATAAATAAATAAAACACAGATTGGGCACACTGAGGCTTGCGGTTGAGTAAGGCAATAATTGAATAATAAAATAGCAAATTTAATTAATTAATTAATTAATTAAAAGACTGCAGGTGTGCCATTCAACTGTGTTTGTTTACAGGCCAGTCTTGCCTGGTCCAGTAAGGCAGCCACCAGCCTTCTTCCCTTGGAGCTGTTACCCATCACATGGGGAAAGGCATGGAGAGAGCTGCAAGACAGTCAGCAGTTCAATCTGTGTGCTGCAGTTCAGTCTGTGTGTTGCAGTTCAGTCTGTGTGTTGCAGTGTGTTGCATTTTAATCTGCGTGCTGTTGGCATGATACAGTATGTGCACGGTTTGACCATTCCCCTTTGGATGGAATGTGTTTGTGTGTTTTTGCAAGGCTCCGGTGGTGTTAGAGGCATCCTTACTCCCTTTTGAAGGGTCAGTGTTTTTACTATAGCGTTCCTCAGTGTGTTTATTGCTTAATTTAGTATTTTAGGTTAATGTCCATTTGTCATTTGTTGTAGGCTTTTACTTTGACTTTTCACTAGGCATCATCACACTAGAGATCATACCACTGGACTGATTATCATCACAGCTTTGATTCGGTTGAAGAAAATCACAGCCGTGATTATATTCAGTCCAACAGCACGACCTTGAGTGTGATACAGCTTTTATACATCAGTTCTACAAGCACCATAACAGTCTTATAATTTCTATATTTAAGCCATGTAACTGCAAATCATTTCTTCACAATGGTAACACGTATGCACGGCTATTTTCCTGTTGTTAAAATTGCCAACTCTATGTACTTGGTCAGATTGTGTGACAGAGATCCCACAGTTATAAGTCCTGAATCATGTACAAGATGCCTCCTGTCTCCTCCTGTCTCGATGGTCTCCATCTGTTAGTTGTATTTGTCTAGTCATAATTAGTTAGTCATAATCAATGTAGTCGATGTAGGCAAACAGTTATTGGAACTCATGTAAAGTGGAGTGATACATGTAGTTAAACATCCTAGTGATGTTGTACTATATTTAAGCATGCACTGAATATCTCGTCCAACCAAATTACCTGGTCAGAACTAACTGTTGTATAATTGTTGATGTGTACATATTTTGGTTTTCTGCTTTCTTTTTCCCTGGGTTATTTTTATTGTTACTCCCCTCATTCCCTGGGGAACATATCAACCCAAGTGCGTGATGGACTGATGCTAAGAGGAACACATTTCAAATGTTAAAGTAGAAATGAGGATGAGAAATTCTGGTATGAAAAGAGTAGTGAAAGTTGCAGTTGGGTTTTGTAGAACACAGTGTGACACAGAGACAGAGAGTGAGGGTCAGTTTCCATTTTACTTTGCTTTGAGTTTGGTTTCACGCTTCATGGGACATCCCCAAACAATCGGTCTATGTTCTCCTGGATTATATAAATGTCACCAGCTTTCTCCTACTTTTGTCAAGCACACACACACACACACACACACACACACACACACACCTCCACTGGAAACATGAAAGACAGGTAGGCTGGATGCGGGCTGTTAGGTGCTGTCCCCACTCAAAACAGTTGAACAAGCCTCACTGTAGTCTCCTGCATATCTTACCTGTAATCGTCATGTGTTTGTTGGGAACACAGGTATGAGTTCTTCTGATCAAATCCACATAATTTCCCATCATGTTCAGCAGGTCTGTGAATATGAATAGATGCTGATAGAAGCTCAGATTCTGTCAAGATTTGACATCACACAGAATGAGTACATAAGGTCATTGGGGTCTGAAATAAAACGCTGCGTGTACCAAGATTCAGCCACAGAAAACCGAATTGTTCTTTAGTTTTCAGACAGTAGTCAAAGTTCCCCACAGCTTTCTATTTATTTGAACTCACAGTTCTGCTTTTCAAGACATTGCTTGTGCAAGCATATGCTATATTATAAGTACCATGAATAGAACTTAAAGCCTTTGCGAACATGGTTTCAAATCATTTAGTATTTATCTATAATATTAGAAATTTAAAAAGACAGCATCTTTTCATGTAATTCATGAAGAGTTTAACAGTTAAAAACTACTGTGTGGGTGTAGTTTGATCAAACTCAATTGACAGTGGCCTGGCAACATAAATAAACAACCCTACCATTCATCAGATTCAAATGTTGATAATCTTAATTAATCCAGGGACATGCGTGTCATCATGCTTTCCAACTGAGCTCTGTGCAATCTCCTGTGAAATAACCAAAACTGTTCTAACTTTGGCAAAAAGCTCTGTGTGCATGTAGGAACCCACTGCTTAAAGTACAAGCCCATTTAAAATGAAACGTTGAATAAATAAAAACAGAATGCAGTGATTTGCAAAAACCTTTTGACTGGTGTTCAAATGAACACACTACAAAAATAAGATATTTAATCTTCAAACTGATTAACTTCATTGTTTTTGGTAAATATGCACTCATTCTGAGTTAAATACCTGCAACACGTTCCAAAAAAGATGGGGCAGGGGCAACAAAATACAGAAAATTGTGGAGCGTTCAAAAAAACACCTGTTTGGAACATTTCACAGGTAAACAGGGTAATTGGTAACAGGTGATAGTATCATGATTGGGTATTAAAGGGGCATCCTGCAAAGGCCACGTGAAAAAGCCATATATCAGCGACATCCAGAAACACTGCTGTTGATCAGTTTGAACATTAAATATCTTGTCTTTGTGCTGTATTCAAGTGAATATGGGCTGATCTCTGCATTCTGTTTTTATTTCAGTTTTACACAACATCCCTGCTCACAGGGGCCGGTTTTCTAATATTTTGGAATGCTTAAAGTACAATGTGTTGATTCTGTACTTTTACTTTAAGTAGAAATCTGTATAATCTTGATGATTTATTGCTGTCATAAATCATAAACATGTTAGGTTGAAATACTCACTTCTCTTGATATGAACACTACAGCTGTAGTGTCCCCCTTGGAAACAACAAAGGATCGGAATAACTGTTGTGTGTGTTCTTTTCATATTCATCAGAGTTAAAATTACTGTTGACTTTTCGCTGAGTAATTGTCTGTTTATGAGTTGTATGAAATAATTTAGAATCTTCTAGAAGGTGTGGATTTTTACAACTGTTAAACTGAGCAAAATTTTTAATGGAGTATGGCTGGCAGTGAGACATGTAGCCACTTAACTCATTGTCAGAGTGTGTATTTTCAGAGCAGCAAGCTTTTGTTTTCAAGATAACAGGCTTATCTCTACACTGACAGACCACTGACAGTTATAAACAGCTGATCAACTTAGAGTGGATGATTTGTTGTCACTTTACAAGGCTACGCACATCCTGCGCTGCTGCAGAGCTCCTGCAGCCTGCCTGTCTCTGCCGTGTCTGGAAAGAACTCACCTCACCCATGGATCATATATTAAGAAGAATCAGACCTGGTGTCAGTTATTAAGAATAACTTTATAGAAATAGCCGATCTTCTCTCAAAGAGTCACACTAAACCTTATCAATAAATTATGTGAAGAACGTAATTGAACATTGGACATTTTTTTACTGCCATTTCCGCATCACCTCGTGTTATCTTGATGCTTCATTGAAAACATACATATGCATAAACTGTTAATAAACTGAGTCAAGAGGCTATCTCATTGTTTTTATTTACACATATCAGGAAAACAACATAGGACATTTTAGTGTATTTCATAAATGAGACAAAATAAGTGCATTTGCATGGAATTAACAGGCTATTGTTCTTTTCTCTCATGAGTATAACAATCAACACATTTTAAATACTTTATATAAGGTGTACTAAATCTTAAATTTGCATAATTTCCTCTGTAGTCTTTTATTTATTTGGGGACCCAAATAAAATCTCCTGTGACCCAGACTTTGCGAATGACTGATATAGAGGCATCAGTATTAGATTGAGGCTGTTTCATAACAAGTTAAACACTCTTTGTAACATGTTTAAGTAAACAACAAACAAACAATCCTTTAACTCGATAGTCCAGAGCCTCTGCAGATCACACAGCGAGTTGTAAACCAGTTGACCAAACGGACCAATAAAGGGAAACCTGCCAGAGAAAGCAGATGTGGGAAATTCAGCTTCTGGTTTCATTATGTTTTCACCTCCCTGTGCATTTCCACCACCCTGGCCAATCTCACAGATATGTGTGTTAATAAGTGACTATGCTTTGTTTGTTAAAAACCTGTTTGAAAAAAACAGTTGAGATGCGTCACTGTCTCTGTGACACGTTCAGCCGTGATGATTTCATCATCATGTTGTTTTTATTTTTCCCAGAGTCAGGGTGAGGTACAGAGAAGGTGGAAGTTATTATAGGAATATCAGTTGTTGTGACAATAATAAGAGCTTAAATACAAACACATTCCTGCTCTCATTGTTGTCCCTCTGATTATTCTAAACTGTTGTTTTTTGTTGTAGAAATATAATGCCTGTCACTTCCTGCATAGGAGAGACATTTTTCTGGAGAAAACTAACCAACTGTGGTTTAATAACAAAACTCTCATAAAGTGTGTATGAATGATATCTCTGTTACATCAAATAACATCATAGAATGGCAAAAAAGTATTTTATTTCACAGAATACTATTAATACCAATACTATAATTCCATTTTTTGGTGGACATATATAGATATGAAATATGCATAATTGGTTTGCTATAATCTTTTTATTTTCTAAATTTGTTCTATGCCAGAAAACACACACAAAAAAAGTGTTAAAAACCTCAGATTTTTACAAAAACACGATCTAATCACGCTTAGAAAGGTTTAGCTATAGCCTAAGAACCCCTGTCTCACTTCCTGGTTTGAAAACAGGCAGGAATACTGCTCAAGCACTGGTAAACTTTATATTTTTGGACATAGTCATTAAATAATATTGCTGTCAGATGTGTCTCAACAATAGCAAGTCAACTCTGTAGCCCTTCTAAATCAAAGCTAAATAAGAGTTATAGTTTAAAAATGTACATTTTAATTAGCATTAAGAGACCTGTTAGCAACTTTGAAGAATAAAATGGCTACTTGCACAACACAGCTGTGAAATGAAAAAAAGCACAATTCTGTCAACTCTGTATGACATCAGATTTTCCGTGTGGTGGAGCTTATGTCTACATTTAATTTAAAAAAAATCAGTTGGAGGTTTGCATGTAACAAGATTTAATAGCCAAGAGTTTGATCATTTAAAATATATTTTCCAGCATAATTGACGAAAAATCAAAACCCCCTCAAAATACAGGTTTCTCTCAATTCTCAAGAATGTGAATATGAAACTAATCCTGTATATTATTTTAATAAAATCTTAATGAATTAATATTTATCTTGGCAGAATTCCATAACATTTGCCCTGCCACTTTCAGACTTTTTTTAAAAAAAAAGTGTTAAACGCTAAAGAATTGCGCTGTCTTCAATCAGACTATGTGAACAGGTATTTCTGTTCCATGGCATGATGGGAATTCCCCGGGGTTTTGCTGGGTGGTTGTGGGTGGATCCTCCCCCACAAAGGTGTTTTTCTTGTCTCAGCTCAAGCTATCAAGCCTGTTTGGACTGAAAGTGACAGGGATAATGGGTGGATGAGCCAACAATCAAAACAACTTCATGTCTGGCTTCACTTTCAACATAGCATTATGTTTTTGACACCACACAGCATTTTTTTATGATGTAATTTGATGACTGAAAAATGTTGGCACTCAATCTATTGTAAAAGCTGGATAAAAGACAGTGGTGGAAAGAGTAATCTACTCAAACGCAAGTACTGTTACATTACTAAAATATTGCTCAATTACACTGGACCTCTGCGACTAACACAGACGTTGATGGTACCAATTCACAGCTGAAAGCGGTGCACCAGGCTTTTCACGTTAAATGATATAATTCCTTTGAAAACAGTGCAGAACTTGTTTGTACTCTTGTTTTTTCAGAGAGAAAGACAACCACAAAGCTAACAGGGTTCAACGTTAATCCACAGTCAGGGAAGTGGATCATAAATCTACTTACATACTTGCCCCTGCACAGATTGTTTTATTTATCAGCAGTCAAATGACAACAGACTAAAGTTAAAGGGACAGTCCAACCAAAAAATTCAGTCATTATCTACTCACCTTCATGCTG
>JAJHUR010084875.1:0-12621 GCA_027495735.1 Lutjanus campechanus
CTTGCTAGTACTTGCTCTTGGTGGTAATTATTGGGTTTACGAAGAGTACGGTCTAAACTTTCTCTATATGAAAAGTGCCCTTAGATTACTTTGTTATAATTTGTTGCTATACAAAAAAAATTACATTGAAAAATGAATCAATAATACAGTGCAAAATAATATATTATTTAGAAATTCTGTACTTACAGCAGATACAAGGTGCATTGTGCATACAAACATGTCAAATTATATAAAATAAATACATAAGTAATAAATAAACAAATATAAAACAAGAATGGTTATGGTCTCCCTTTTGATAAAGCATTTGAATCCTTCCTTCACAATGTGTCCCCTCTCAGTGCATCATAATAGTGAAGGAATCTCTTTCTGTTTTAGCTCTCCACTGTAATCAGCTGGCTCACCCTGGGGTGCAGGCTTGGTGAAAAGGAGACAGATTCCTGCTCACTGACCAACTGACACAACCAGGGACAATTTTTTTTTACAAGCCCTTCCTTTCCCTCCACAAAGCCTGAGGTGTCGACTTCACCCAGTCACTATGAACCAGTGATTCACCATGGCAGAAAAAAAAGAAACACAAGAACGCAGAATTGTTTTTTTTTTCGCACCACGGCAGTAGCTGCTCACCACCAAAGTCTCACAGATTAGCACTTTTCAGATGCAACTTTGTGAGAAATCTGAATGGTGCAACCCCTCACACACACAATCTGCTGCTATTTATGGCCTATAATCACTCCCTCCCCACTAACCACAAACACTCCAGCTCTACCACCACAACAAAAACACCACCTCTTTTACTTATCACCTTGTCTCCACCTCTTACATGCTCACATGGCACGCTGCCTAAAACTGCACTGACGTTTATCTGCGCCTCAGCTCCAGCCGTTTATAGTTTCCATAGTGCCATGTACTGTAAGTGTCATACGTACAGAGCACATGATGGCCACACGTGAGAAGTGTCCCCTCGTACATGTTACTGAAGGGCTTTCCGGATGATGTGCAGTACAGAAATAGTCCCTCTTTAAATGAACCGTGAACAGTGCCTGGCTGACTGGAGGTCTGAAGATAGAGAGGCCTCCTAATGATGCAGTGCACATATGCATGTCTGCACGGATCGTATAGGACTCACATCAAAGTCATTATCTTTCATACTTAATTGTCTGTTGGAATTGAAGAGGGACCATGAGCTTATGTGTCAAAGACTATAACAGTAATGGATCAGTACTAAAAGGAAAAGATGTCGAATAAATCACCTGGAACAGCTTTGTCATCGCACACCTACACTGCGTACACTTTCCTCAACCTGGGACCTGAGTGGGAATCGTCGTGTCTGAATGTGTGTGTGTGTGTGAATGTGTGTGTGCACATGTGTTGCAAAGGCTGATAAGAGTTGCTTGGACGTGTCCTCTGGATGTCACAATACCCTGAGGGAGAAGGTGTCACAGAGGAGGATATCAGGCAGAACAAGGACTGCTCTGCTCTGTGATTACTCTCTGCTCTCTGTGCTCTCTGCTTCACCTCCCCACCGCTCTGTTGTATTCCTGTGCCACACTGCTGACATTATACATTCATTTCAACAACTTACAGTACGTTTCATCCCATTCATATTTAGGGATGAGTAAATACTAGTGCTGGTAAAGTGGCTCGAGTTGAATGGATACCGCTTTCTTGTTTTGAGGAAGGTTTTACAAATACAACACCCGGTAAAACCACCATGCATCAAAAATTCATAATTGAAAGAGTCACAATTAAACATGTTTGCAATTCGTTTTACAGAGGTCTCTTTTATTATGGTGGTCTATGGGGAAAATGCGGGAGGATTTTTTTTCCAGCAATACTGCGAGTGGCCATTGGGAATACTTGGAAGCAAGGATGAGCAGCGATGCTGTATGTGGTGTCTTTATTATACATCAACAGAAATATCCCCACAACTATCACATGAATTGTTATGACATTTTGTACGGATATTCGTGGTTCCCAGAGGATGACTCATACTGACTTACGTGATCACCTGAATTTTCCTGTAGCACCACCATGAGGTTGAATATGTGGGTTTAAGTGCAATGTTTCAACAACTATCGGATAGATTGCCATTTGATTTGGTACATGAAATTATTCCCCTCATTATGAACTGTGGGGTGATTACCTCACTTTATATCTTGTGGCATGATCAGGACAAAATTTGAATATGTCTTATACTTTGGTTAATTACCATTACCTGCAAAACTAATGACAGTCTCATGAGCTTATGCTATGTGTTTAGCATGTTAAAACGCTAAACTGAGGTGGGGATCATGGTAAACACAACCACTTAGTATCACCTTGTTAGCGTTATCACTGTGAGCATGTCAGCATGCTAATGTTACCTTCAGGATCACAGAGATGCTAGCATGACTGTAGACTCTTAGGGTACGTCCCAAGTCTCTTATTTGTCGTTTCCTCGCTCCTCACTCAAACTGGAAGTTCGTCTGGGACGCCATCTTGCTGGCCGTCCGAAGTCTCTTATTTTGGCTTGGAGTGAGGATTGAGGAGTGAGGAGGGATCTCTGAGGCACTATCTAGCTTGGTCACCAATTTCAGCAAAACACTAGCTAACTAGCTAGCTATTGACTGATGTATATGTTAGCTAGTTTTTTGCTAACATTAGCTAAAGTAAGATATGACATATATATATGTCCCTGACAACTTAGTTTACCTTAATCATGTTCATAATTTGGTTTTCTTTTCAACATAGACAATCCTAACACGTGTTAAGTAGGAGTCAGGGTGCTATTAACCTAGCTTAGCATAAAACAACAGCTGCCCTAGCTCTGTATGTGCCTTCCAACAACTCTAAAGTTATCAGTTTTACATGATGTATCTTGTTTGTTGAACGGAAATGTTCAAACAATAATTTGACATTTTAGAGGGAGTTACAGTATGTGTTGGGTCTGTTTCTTCAAAAATAACCGCTGATCCATCCACCAATCAGTTCTTCTCTGCAGCAGCCTTGGCTACAGTGTGGGTTGCTAGTAGGGGTGGGAGAAAGAAATTATTCTCTTCAGTATAATGACTCGTTTTTACGTTTCCTAAATCGATTTTTTTTTAAATATGCAAATAACTAGAACCATTAGCTTGATGCTAACACATGATGAGAATTCCCATTGATGCGCCAACAGAAATAAGCATCACTATCGTAATAATATTATCTTCAACAGATCCATTTTACTTTACATGCTTTACAGAAACTGACATGCATGCTCAGACTCTGAGCTGCATATTTCCTCTGCTCTGTGGAAACAAACCAATATCTGATGATATGATAGAAATGCATATTGCTAACACAATCCATTACTGTTCTGTAACACTCAACACTGACCAGCTACAGCAACCTCAAAGGGTCAAAACCGAACCTCAAATGACTTGGAAGAGTGTTTTGGAAGAGACACTGCATGCCAGGAGAGGGCAGCACATATATTTATATTTTCTATTTTATTTATTCTTCACCTCTTGATGAGCTGGAACAGCTAAACTTTACTTAAAAAAAATATCATATTTACTACTTTCGTATGTTGTATAGCAATGATGCTATTGAAATAAAATATAAAGACTGACTGACGTGATGTGCATTGTTTTGGAAAAATGAGTGTAAAATTCAAGTTTTTCTGAAGTTAAAAAAGCACACAAAAATCGCAATAAGTAACTAAATAAATAAATAAAAGATAAGCGTATCGTCCCAGACCTTCTTGTTAGATATAGTCGATGAGCACAGGTCTTAGTTTAAGTCTTTTGACAATATCGTACCAAACCTGGCAACCTCATGTGACATTCTGCTATAAATCTGCTGGAATGATATGCTGACAAGAACTTTGATCACTGAAAAATGTTGGAAACTCGCAAAATATTTATCCAGAGTTAGGAACTGATGGCCTCGGCTGATAAAAGTATTAGCCCTATTCGTATTATTGCTTTCACACACATACTGTAAACACACACACACACACACCCCCAGCTCCACAGCCTGGCATCTTGCCTAAAACTAATCTGATTGTCCCACATCAGGCCCCTGATTTCACTGTTCTCC
The DNA here is from genome assembly GCA_027495735.1 of Lutjanus campechanus. Taxonomy (NCBI): domain Eukaryota; kingdom Metazoa; phylum Chordata; class Actinopteri; order Lutjaniformes; family Lutjanidae; genus Lutjanus; species Lutjanus campechanus. The sequence goes on from JAJHUR010084875.1 coordinate 4,060, forward strand.
CTCTCTGGCCTCGATCCACAGTGGGATGCTGCTGACTCTCTAATGTGGATAACAACACAGGGGGCTATTTTAAGTAACTCTCAGTCGTGTTAGGGGTCTAAGCCAGGAGGAGAACAAGCCTCATCTCACAATGACTTCTCAAATGTTTTTCCCCTCATTTTATTTCTCTCTGTTGGGGTTTTGATTATGTAACTGTTCACAGGACCACAGACAAAGATGTGACTTATAGTGACATACACACATATGCAAGACGGCGCACACAGACACATATACATGGTCACATGCGGGCAAGTATACAAGTTATATACACACAAGCACATCCACATAAACAACTTCTCACACTGAGAATCTGAGGTTTGTGTTTACTGTCCTCTAAATAAGTTCCTCAGCTTTGCCACATGAAAACAAATACTATCTCGTATACAGTATAGACTTACTGTGTTACTATCTATTCAATATACAACTTTGTCCTGTTCTTTCTGTGTTTGGTTTGGACTGACTCATAATTAAGTTGCCCTTTAATCCTCTGTGGCACATGATAATCTTATCAATATTTCATTGTTGCTGTGAATAACAAAGCTAAAGTTCTAGTAATATGTTGAAAGTATAAGATTATAAATCATAATTATAAGGCCAGCGTTAAACCAAATTGCAGCCTTATCTAATATGATAAGTTGCAGATTGATTAAAGATGAAATGGGTTTAAAAAATAAGAACAAGACATGAATGAGGTGAATGAGGCAAAGTGAGGCGAGGAGAGATAGAGAGCAGGGATAAATTGAGAGGTGTATGCTCTGATAAGCAGGCCTTGGAAGCAAACCTACATCTGGTCATGGGTTATTTTCCAAAGAGGCCGCCTCCCTAAAGACGACACACTCCCCCTCACCAGACTAGACTAACAAGAATTTTTAAACACACCCCTGAAGTGACTGTTTTGTCTAAAATGCAGCTTATAACTTTGCATGTAATATTATACCTTGCAAATGTGTGAACACCAAAAAGTGTGTTTCATGCCTAATGACTTTCTGATCTCATATTCAGTTTGTAGCTACAGACTTAAAACATTAAATAATTCCTGTTAAACTGCAATTTTGTCCTTTTAGCTAAGAAAAGCTGGACAAGGATTACTAGTGGATTTTAGGATGTAGGATTGATGTGAATTAGCAGAGTTAGTAACGCTCACTTATGAAGCACTGTTCATCTCTCAAAAATCATCTGTCTCTACAGTTACCACTTTTATAAGCTTCACCAGTGTTTTCCAACGTGGCATGTGAAGATATTCATTTGACTGCTGCAGTGAAACAAACATTATAACCCTTTGTCTGGTACCATCTGGTATTCAGTGCAGTTTATGACCTCCAGTAAGCGATAAATGAGAAAAAGGTTGAAGTGAAGTGTATTATTTCAGCACAGCACGGCAGTGATTTACATCTCCATTCCAGCGGGTTTACAGTCTTTTTAATTGAAGAGGAGCTTAGCTAGAGTCGGGCTACTGTAAAATAGTGGATTAACTCACTTATTTCCTATCAGTTCTTCATAATAAACATCTCCCATTATTTTGTTATTAAGCAGTTTTCATTATGAAGCAACAAAATGGAGAAATGATGACTTTTCATCAGCGGTAAATTGACATAATTCCTATACATCTCTTCCTACATGACTCCTCCTAAGTCTTACCTGGGAGGTGTGTGCATGCAGGCAGGTTCATGCTGCATATATTCACTACGTCCTGTAAACAAACTAAACTCACAAAGTGTCAAGACATTAAACATTGGCACACCTTTTTTCCTTATTAAACAAAAAATATACAAGTTTCTTCCCTTTACCGAACTAAGACGAGCTTAATTGCCTCATTAACTCCTCGTAAAACACACTTTTTCCAAAGTCAACAGAAAAACGTGTAAAACTCACCAAAACCGAACTCACAAACTGAACTCACATTCACAGACACTTTAAGAACTGTCTTTCTCTCTGCTCTCCTGCACAGACATGAGTTGAGTATCTGCACGACCAAAAGTGACAATGAAAATGCCCCATGAGAGGCTGTTGTATTAATGATTTGGGTTGTCTGCACTTTTGTTGAAATAATAGATGTTATTTTGTGATGCTGACTCAGCACAGCCACGCAGTAGGCTGATATCTGGTTCTATGATTATAGGGAAGATAAGAAAAAGAAATTAAGATCTTTAACACCATGCACGCCAGGAAAATTCTTACATACATCCAGATGTGTAACATTAACTAAAGTGAAATCACATATCTATCATATCCGGTTGATCCATTACAATGGAAGAATAGTAATAAAGTCTAATAAAGGGTCTAAAACAGAACATATTACTTATAGTTTTTAATTTGATTTATGGTACAGCTTGTTACATGCTATTAGTGTACCATTGGGTGTGGTGTCTAACTAAGGCATAACTACTGTCTAATAAAGAACATATTTCTAGTTTTTGTCTAATTTAATACAAAGTATGGCTTGTTACATCTTATTAATGTATTGCAAAATAAAGTGTGAGCCTAAATGCTTTGTTGGTTAAGGCTTATGGATTAAGCTAAAAACCTAGAAACCACTGCAGACGACTTCTTTACTCCAGTTTGTTGTGCAATGTACAATAACTCTTCAGACTACTTGCAGCAACAAAATCACAAACTTAAAGTTAGGTGACACACACAGTCCACAAAAAAACTTAAAGAGGACCTATTATACTCATTTTCGGGCCGTTGTATTGAGTCTTGGACTCCTATAGAGCAGCTACACATGATTACCCGCACACAAAGCTTTGTAGATCTTCAGGACGCTGTACCTCTCTCTGCATCTCCTCCTCGTATTTCCTGCATTCCGCGAAAACTGTCTATGTAATTTACTCCACCCCCAGCCCTCCTCCATGTACGCCTCCCGCCGAGCCCATTCTGCTGTGATTGGTCACATTCCCGAGGACTTCCGAAGAGCTGCCGAGCGCTGCCGAGCCGCACCTCCTCATTATGCCGGTGCAGGAGTAAACAGCGAACATTACTACTCTTTACTCTTTTGAAAATGACAAGTTTTTAAATACAGCCGTATGTGTTGGATCCCGAATCCGATCCGGAGGTACAGACTGGACAGCCTGAAGTTTCTCCAGAACAGAGGTTACTTCATGACGTCTCTGAATGGTAGGCGTAGCTTGTTGTTGTCATTACCTGTTTACCTGTGCTGCATAAGGATGGATTTTGTTTTCGGCTAATCCAGCTTCATACTGGCCCATGTTGACAAAACAGTCCCGTGTGAAGTGCTGTAGACAGACAAACGCAGAGGTATTTTTATTTTGCTGGCCGGGAAAAAGCAACTCTATCCACTTCTGCCTGGCGCTTGCCTCTTTAGGAAAGCTAAACAAAGTTAACTTTCCCTCACACCAGAACAAACATTTTCTGGGAGCCATTGCTCAAACGTGCTAACACTGTGAAATCGTTGTAGACAGCAGAGCAGCGCACAGCGATACAACTTCCGAAGCAGAGCGGGGGAGAGGGCAGGCTTAGAGCATATGCCGGGGTATTCCCATATAAGTAAGTCTGGCACGGATTCAAGTCAATGCAACCTCTTGTTTAAAAAAAGACTGTAAAACACAGCGTGCAGAGCCATCCAAAACAGCGTGCAGGGCTCACTTCCGAATGCACGAAACTCATTATTTGACGTTTAACACGAGTATCCAACACAGCATAATAGTTATCCTTTAAGCAAACTGAAAAGAAGTGGCACTTTGAGGCGAGTGTAGTTGGAGATTAGTCACAGGGGTGAATGTGAGGCAGCAGGGGAGGGACCCAAACACAGACTGACCAGGCAGACAGGATGAGCTCAGGGAGGTACAGGTTCTAGATATCAGGGTGAAGAGTTCAGGTTTAGGTTCCAGCTAGGCTTCACGTGAAAAGGGCTGGAGAGCAAGGCATTGCCACATCACAACCTTGACAATCTGGCAGGGAGTGAGTGGACATGGGCTGTTTAAATACTGCAGGGACAGTGAGGGACAATGGAAACAGGTGAGAGGGAAGGTCAGGTGGCAGGGACTGGAAGAAAAGGGGTTACTGCAGAGTAGGAGGGGCTGGCTAGAGTTAGATGACTGGGAGAGGTGGAAAAGTCAGAGCGCATCCGGTGGACAGGTCAAGAATGGATGGCTGCATTTCATTAGCGGCTCCACTTCCCCTCATTCACTTACCCTTAGCCCTTGCTGTTACATAACAGCATATGTCACACAGAGGCCACTTGGAGAGCAGAGGGAAAGCGGGTGGAGGTAGAGTGGGGGATTTTGATAGAACGCACTTCCCTTGTACACTCTCAGCCCTAACAATCATGAATTGATCATCAGTTGTAGACACTGCAGTGCTGCACTGCTTGTAACAAATCATCAGGAAAACCTGCAGACTCATTTCAATAAGACGACAGCATCTCCTGCACTAATGAGCTACATCAGTTTCTGATTTAGAAATTTCCGTTTGTGATCTGTCATGATTATCATAGCTATTATTGCCAAAGGTTTATGACATCTGGCAAAACAGCAGTTTTTCAATGTGTTTACAAAATGCCAATGCTGTCAACTGAAGAGAGTAAAAATTGCGGATTAAAATAAGGTAAGATAAGATAGACTTTATCGTCCTAAAGGAACAGTGCACACAGACTTTCTAACCAACAGATTGAAAAACGCACCTGTAATCATCATAGTTCTGTACTTAATATGTACGATAAGGAGAGGATCTGGTGGGGCTAATTCTGCACTCGGGTGCTATTAGATCATTGCAGAACAAGAGGATGAATTAAATGAACAAATGCAATATTCCAACTTCTTTCATAATTTCCAGCGTTTCCGTGTTCTCCTCCCTTCTCCGTCCCTTTTAACCATCAGAGGACTGATTTTTATGAGATATTGATACGTTTCGCCTCATCTTTCCTCTAATACGGTGTACTAATAGGAGTCCTTAGAGGTTATGTTCAAAGAGTTCACGATAAATATATATTAAATAAATTAAAAAATGAATGATCCAGAGAAGAAAATAAAAGGCAAGGGGCAGCATGATAACATGTACTACAGATAGACAATTTTGTTAAATGTTGAAGTTGATAAATTTCTCAAATGTCTTTCTGCCTCTTTCTTTCTGTCTGTTTGTTTGCAGTCATGTGCTTCAGTGGAGCTGCATCATATACATTTCCAAGAACATGTTAAATTATTCATTTATGGTGCTGAAGTTGTCAAAGGAAAAATAATGAACCATAATGTTAGTATTATGTATGCCTGGTATCACAAGGAGTGCTTTAATTTTCCCATCTGTTCAAAAGAAAGTCATGACTTTTTTCAGATATTCATTTTCTCCCTAATCTTTCAGCATCTAAAAAGAAATTATAAATGCCACAGTGTCACATTCTTTGTAATTTGCGAGTAACTAATAGTGAATCATCAATGGTGGTCACTGATGATGGTGATCAGAGGAGCACCCTGTTTGGCCCCTTTGTGAAGTCTTTCTTCTTTTTCACATCTTCAGGGTGAAAGAGTCATAATGGCTCCTCTTTTGATCTTTCACACTAATAACGATCCAATTTTAGACCCCCTGGAGGGTCAGCACAGACATCCTGCTGCGGAGATGTACATTCCCACACAAACACACGTCAGCACACATTTACTGTAAAATAAGCATGCACACACCCACACACCAATATTTTTTTTTATATATATAATTGTGTTTATAGAGATTTTGCTTTTTCCCTCAAAAAAAAAAAGAAGCAATACAATCAATAATCAGACATCAAACCCCCCCCCTCCCAAAATGCACAGCAACGTATAAGAAAAAAGGTAAAACAAACTAAATTAAGATGAGCAATGATATTTATAACAATGCTTCTAATAATTATCACTGTATTTACAGTTATAACTGGTGCAAAACGTGTTTGTGAGAGAAAGACAAATAAAAGAAAGGGAAAAATGAAAATTTTTAAGCCCAAAAGATGGACACACTAACAGGATAATGCATGTAATATATTATTTTCTTGCATAATGTGGCAGTGCACTCAGCCTTTTCTGTGATTTATCTAAACACTGAGTGTTTTAAAAGAACCACACAGAAGCCCAAAGCATCCATCAGAGCCAACGAAACCCCGGGAGCGCCCGGACCAAACGAGGCAGAGAATGCAGCATCACCCTCGGAACAGCAAGTCTCTGTAAGAAGTTATTCATTTTAGGAGTATCTTTTTTTTTTTTTTTTACAGTAAACCCCTGTTTGATAAAGAAAAGGAATTTTATGTTTCCTTTTACAAAAATGAGCCCAACCACCATTGTGTAGAACATATTTTAGAAATACGGTTTGTACCAAGACGCTGCATTCAAATAGACAAACTATTATACTCAGACTGTTGAGGGGGAGGATATGTGTTTTTGAGACAGTTTAAGAGGATGAGGAGGTGCTCACAACTTCTTCAGTTGGCTCTCTCTTGCTGTGTGTCTTGGCCCAGGTTAGGGATCCTAATTCATTATTCAGTAAAGCACAAAAAAAATGCAGTGGAAGCTGATTTTTCTTCTATCTGAAGTTGATCGTTGGAATTCAGAAAAGTCAGCTCCATGATTTCCTCTGCATAGTTAAAAAAGGTTGCATCTACCTTAATCAATCTCTTATTTAATATATGATCTTGGTGATTATTTCCTACAGTGTACCCTCCAGTTAAAGGATTTGTTATATACTTGTATATACTTGAGAGAGAGATGACGAGCACAGTAAGAGAATGTGAAAATGTAATTAAATGCCAGTATTAGATCGTTTTGATGCTATGATGTAGGTACAACTATTGCATCACGAATGAATATTAAGTTAGAAAATAAAACATCTGCCAGGTTTCATGTGACTTCTTGTATAAACCACGCCCACTTCTGGTCCTCTATTTAAAAACAGATAAATGTTTTAGAAAGTCAGGTGATGTCCTATAAAGAGATCTACACACCATTTTTTTCACTGTTCTTTCTGTGTTTCTGTAGTCGCTTCATCTCTGTCCTCAGACGGTAAAAGACTTATGAAAGTCAGTGTGTGTCTTGATCTCATAAGCAGTGAAAGGACATCATGAAGCGCAAAGGTCAACGTGTTGATTTTGGTGTTGATTGGACAGGTTATTGAGTTGCCATTTGTGTGCTTTGTCCTCCAGGCGCATTAGATCATTACATTGTAATCACATACTTGGTTTAAAATCCCAGATAATTGACTCTGATAAGCTTGTCAGGCACATTTACAGTACTGCATCTTTGATTTCCCTAAGTTGCCACACTCTGCCCATAAGTCCTTGTGAATCTTACACACTGAACCAGAGTCTTGCACGGGTCCACTTTTCCACAATTTGGTATCCTCTGCTGGCTATTTTTGCTTTTATGTCATCAGTTTTAGGTATCACCTAGCTTTCAATCCTGTCAGATCAAACAGTGTCGTCTCATTGTTTGGCAGGATGTGGGTTCAAAGGTTGTGTCGTAGATTTTCACATTAAAATCCTGGTGTCTGATTAGCCTTGATATAACTGTAATAACAGATATAAAAAATTGCACTGTCATTTTCATTTCTGATTTCTCCAGGGGAAAAAAAACATATAATTGTATTATACATTTTTAGGGCTGCAACGAGTGGCATATTTTACTATCCAAGTGTTCGGGGTCACTATTCGAGTAGTACTCGAGTACTCGTTTACCGCCGGGGGGGGGACGCGGCGCCATCCTGTTAGATCACTTATAATTAAGAGGGGAAACTGCCTGCCACGTAAATCGGACAGTTGAACAACAGCTGAAACAGTTGTCCATACAGTGTGATATTTTTCCTCATAGATCCTTCCTCAAATCACTCACGATTCAAAGAGCAAAAAGAAAAATCCGAGTATGTGAAATGGCACTCGGATGCCGCCCAAGCCGAGCGAGTACTCGAGTACTCAGATATCGGCTACAGCCCTATACATTTTATATTATTGTTCTCACCTGCTGCCCGCCCGCAATTAGTTTGTTGTTACTCATGTACCTGTGAATCTATACAAATATATTTTTTTACCAGTTAAACAGTGGAGGACTCTGCACTGGACCTTAAAGTCAGAACGGATGGATCGATGTTTCTCTGCATCATACAATGCAAAAAACAGAACAGCTGCTGTTCTGATAAATTAAAACACTGTATACTACAATAAAACCATAATAATAGACCCAGATGGTTGTTTTATTATCATTAATGAAAATGTTCAAATAACAATATGGTGAGGTGGCATAGCTAACCTATTGTTCATTTTGTGGTAAAAGTGCAGAATTTAGTACATATATAGTGTAACATATTTAGAAGAAATCTGGACATTAGGCCACTGGCATTCTGATGACCATGGCAGCGTTTACTGGCAAAGAACACTTTGACCACCCCTGAGCTGCTGTTTCCATGTTTTCAGCACCACAGATATTACTTATATACAAATTTAAGTGAAAAAATATTTGTATTACAAAATAATGCAATACTAAATGACAGAAAATGCAACAATACTGTGAGATTGTCTCTACGTGGTGTACGGTTAACTGGATCAAAACATAGCAGTAG
>JAJHUR010084876.1:0-57787 GCA_027495735.1 Lutjanus campechanus
ACTGTAGAAATAAACAGAACTAACCACACTCAGCAGGTCCGTAGATATGAGTTACAGATAATTACATGTGCAGTTCCTGCTCATCAGGAAGTAGCCTTAATGACGCTAGACAGCTAGACAGTCTGAACCTGCACAGTGCCCTACAGCATATACAGCTGGATTACTGACCGTGCCAGGTTAAACACCAAATCATCAAAATGGACTGCTTTCTCACAGTGGTGTTTTAATTACTGATACTAGTCTATAGTGGTACTTGTGCACCATGAATCATCTTGTACCTGTAGAGGTGAACATCCTCGAAGGACTTGGTGTTGTTAATGGCAAACACGCATAGGAAGCCCTCTCCCGTTCTCATATACTGGTCCCTCATGGCACTGTACTCCTCCTGACCTGCAGTGTCCAGGATGTCCAGCAGACAGGTCTCTCCATCAATCACCACCTGTTTTCTGTACGAGTCCTGGAATACAGCAACGACATGATCATGCAGGCAGCACTAAAAGTACAAGCAGTATGTCTGCCAGCGGATTGCATCATATTAATTCCCACATTCCCACGGCCGGCACACTTCTGCATCATGTAGCAACAAGACCTCGCTGAATGGAATGTTTTGTGATAATAAACTTGGAAAAACCTTAATATTATTTTAAACATCAACTATGAAATTATACCATCAGCTGAGTTATGACTTGACATAACGCCACCTGAAAATAGAGATTTACAACAAACCTGTGGTGATTTTAAGGAAACAACGTGAGAGAGAAAAGAGATTACATGACACTATAGATTTTTATTTGCTAGTGGTAACTGTCTGTATCTAAACTGGGCATACAGAGAGGTTTAACAAGTTTAAATCAACTTTTAGAAGGTTCTGGCAGATTTCCACCGGTTTTTGTCCTGGCTGATGGTGCTGTAGATTTGTGACAACATGCCCGGTGGATCTTTGCATGGTGATGTTTTATTCCACTGCATGTACTTGACAGCTTTTGTTATCATTACTTGGCAGATTCAGATTTTAGATTAGGGCTGGGCAATATATGAATATTATATTGATATTGTGATATGAGACTAGATATCATCTTGGGTTTTGCATTTTGTTATATCTCGATCTTGATAGTGTTGTCTTTTCCTGGTTTTAAAGGCTGCATTACATTAAAGTGATTTAATTTTCTGTACTTACCAGACTGTAGCTTTTCTATTATTTGCTATTATTTTACCCAGTTAGTCATTATCCTCATTACTGATGATCATTTATCAAAAATCTCACTGTATTGATATTTTGTGAAAGCACCAATAGTCATCCATTCTTTTGTTGATATGGAGTACTGATATGAGTACTTGATGATGCCATTACAGTACTAACGATGACTTTAAGAAACATGTTTTATTTTCATCAGATGCTCCTCACTTTCTGAATGTTTCCTTCTTCTAGCATGAGCAAACTTGAGCTCTGCATCATGTTGTTTCTTTAGATGTTTTATCAGATCGCTTGTGCTGAAGTGTCTACTTTTTGTACAGTGGTATCACTACCAACACTACTGTCGCAATATCAATATTCAGGTATTTGGTAAAAAAAATATTGTCATATTTGATTTTGTTCAAATCGCCAAGCCTTTATTTACAGTAGGTTATTTTAGGAAAAAGTAAATAAAAACAATATGATGCACTGTTACACAAAAACTGACTGATAGGGGCCATTCTGCAGAATACATTTTAATATGTATGCATATTTGTTTACCAATACTTTTATTTTATTTTATTTTTAATGCAGATATTTTAACTGTAAAAGTATTCCCACAATTTTGTATTGCTACATTTACTTTATTTAGACAACAAATTAGATATTTACAGCTGCAACAATAAATGGATTAATAGATCATTTACTGACTATTGAATTAATTGGCAACTATTTTAATAATTGATTGGTCTGACTAATTTTAAATCTAAATTCTCTGATTTCAATGTAAATATTTTCTAGTTGATTTACTCATTTAGGACAGTGAATTGAATATCTTAGGCTTGTGGACAAATTTGAGGATGTCATCTAGGGCTTTGGGAAACAGTATTTGTCATTTAAAAAAAAAAACATTTTCTGACATTCATAGACCAATATAACTAATCAATTCATCGAGAAAATAATCGACAATGAAAGTAACTGTTAGTTGCAGCCATATGCACCGGTGAAACACTTGTCAGAGAGGAATAAAACTTCTTACATGTAATATTAAATCGCAAACAAATAAAATATTCTTAAGGTAAAAGGAATGAGAGGAATTAGGTACATTTTCCGCCACTTGTTATTCGACTTAACTCTTCACTTGCAGCATATGGAAGAGTGGCATCTTCTCCTGTGTATTGCTGTCCACCAACAGGGTAGAAGTGACCATGCAGTGGGTCTCTAAAGTCAGACTTTCACTGTTCAGTGGTTAGTTTCTCACCTCAATGGTTGGATCATATTCATCAACGAAGTGGTTCTGGATGAGCTGGATGGTGAGAGCGCTCTTCCCCACACCTCCTGCACCGACCACCACAAGCTTGTACTCGGTCATGCCTGGAAAGGATTAATCCAGCAGGTAGCCGTGATTTTAAATCAGATCAGTATCAGGTGAACATGGACAAATCTAAGCAGCCGTCTTCCTCCCTAAAGCGACATGGCGAAGAGACTGACTGACCCAGATTTAAGGTTACTATCCGTTGTCGTTAGTTGTCTTTATTATAAGTCTTCTTCACAGTCACTGAATCGATACTATGAGTGCTGGTAGTAAAGGTGTGAATGGTTTAAACGTACTCACCTTTGTGTAGAATGTATTAAAGTCTGTGAAATGATAGGTAAGTTTACGAATGGATAAATGAGATTAGCTTGCTACATAACGTTAGCCTAAGACGATTTCCTCATTCAAAACACTTGTAGGCAAACTTCAAGACGACTTCGCAACTTGTTTTTTCTGACTAGAATTACTTGCCAAAATATGAACTACAGATTTATGACGCTAATAGTACAAATCTAACTTCATGTTATAAATAAATTAAAAGCCTGATTTCGGGCGAGCAGCCTTTCCTTTAGTCTCCATCGAGCTTCATTGGAAGCAGAGCGTTTTCACGTTAATCCCCTCGTCAAACAACCAATGAACCGACAGCAGGCAGATTGACATCGCAACGGCCCAATCACAGTGAAGTTTTAACTTGCAACCCCGACTGCAACAAGCACTACCGTCCAATCACAAACGGGAGTAGCCCTAATTGGGCGTGGCTTCTCCGGCAAACTTCTGTCTCTCAGATGGCTTCTTTCAACTCCACATCGTCTGGTCAGCATACACTCACACATAACTGTCAACAAGCGCAGTTACACTCATGTAAGTGTTAATTTAGTATGTATTATCAACCAGGTCAAAACGGACTCTTGCATCATGCAATGAATTCAAATAAACCGCTCTGTAATAAATACTATCTTTGCGAACAAATCATGAGTAACACCGGTGGCCTCTCATTATTTTATTTTGAAAGCTCTTACCGGAAGTATTAGTATGGAATTGTGTTTGCCTTGACACGAGGTGAAGTTTACATGAGACCTGGGTGTAGTTAGAATGTGTGTTCACTGCCCTCCAGTGGTCACAACTTGGAACTACAATACTATGCTACATTTAAATTCATGACTAATGCACAGCAATAATTAGTATAATAGCAATCAGTATAGTCGTCATGAATAACAATACGGTCATCTGTGACTATTACAAATAACAACAATAATGTAGATGATATTAATATTATAATATAATATAATATAATATAATATAATATAATATAATATAAAACATTTGTTGATAATTATATTATTTAGGAGATGTTCTATTGACAGTTTTGTGGCGTGGCCCAATTTAAAGATAAGGCAGTTTACAGTTGCCCTGAGTGTATGGAAAATGTATATGTTTGCTGCCCTCGAGTGACCTACTACACTAAAATTAAATTTGTGGCTAATACATAAATGTAAATGTAGTAACAGTACAATTGTTATTCATATCAATATAATCGAAATATTAACATTATTATTATTGCAAATAACAACAGTAATATTAGTTTGGGTAAAAACTGTATTACTTAGAATGCCCATAATCAGTATTTGTATTTTAACAGAGAACCACGTAACCACTTTTTGACAGGGGCCACTCATTATAGTTATATATAACCTAACTCTGCAGTGCCCTCAGTTCTACGAAAAAAGAAGAGTCTCAAAACCAACTATGCTACTTGCCAGTGCCAAATGGAAGAAAAATTTAACAACCAGCTAGTTGACAGAGCAAAGCAATTAAAGATACAGTTTGTTTCTGCTGGTCTGTCTGTTCTTTTTTAAATTACAATGTAAAGACCAGATTATCTCTATAAGGCTGGGTTGCACCAACAAGGATTCATTTTTAAACCTGATTAAATAATGTTTCAACTTGAATTTATGTTAAATTTAAACCTCCCTTTAAATCTCTGTTTAGTTTTCACTCTAAATCTAGATTAAATTTCATTCTGTTTCGCCCAAACTTAAAACTCTAATTTGAGATGTGTTCCAGTGTTAAGTTTAAACTTAGACCTGGGGAGGTTTAACTTTGAAAATGACTGCCTCATATGGACGCTGAGATGGACTGTGGAAAGAATTCTCAGCTGAGCCATCATGAGTCGTCTAACTAGTTTAACCAACTTTTGACCCAGTTTGCAAACGTGACATATTTATGGGGAGTTTTTGCAAGCAAGCAAACAGTATAACGTTTTGTTACGGAAAGCTGATTCCCCCTTCTTTTATAATCATTAGCTCCCAATTGCACTCGAATTATTTTTTTTAATGTAAACTTTATTTAATTTAGATTTACATTGCTGAACTTGGATTTACTAAACTTAGAGTGGTAAAATAAGAGTAGTAGTATTAAGCTCTGCTTAATTTTGAATCTGAATTTACTAATTTTAACCAGAACTAACTTAGATTAAATTAATTTTTGTTGGTGCAATCAATATAAATGTTCGTATAAGACTCAAAGCAGTTAAAGGTTAACCAGTAGTCTATGTTGAATCATGTGTTTACTGCCATCTAGTGGTCACAGGTAGGAACTGCAACTCTACGTTAAATTCGTCAAAGAAGCGCTGGGATATCATGGTGCCAAGACTTCCAGTAAATTCTTTCAAAATAAGACCAAACTGAAGCAACTATTACTCCCGGTGAATTCTTTCAAAATAAAGACGAAACTGACGCGATCAGAAACGGACTAACAGAAATTATAATATCATAATAAAATAATAATTATTATGATGAGATGATTGCGAAAATCTTAAAGGTCTTCATCCACGTTAGTCATGTTGATATATAAATTATCCAAATTAGAGATTTACACTGCGAGGCACCACACACACACACACACACACACACACACACACACACACACACACACACACACACACACAAAGAGCAGGCATCATGCCCCACCCTCTGGTCCGCAATCCTCACTTCCCTTGTCTGTGACGTCTATGCTTCTCCCTCACTCTCCCACTGAGTGCATCTGCTCTCCTATCTAATCTTTGCCTAAAATCACAGAGATAATCCTGCATCCATCTGTCCCGCGAGAAAGACACAGATAGACAGAGATCTGACATTGCCCTGTAATGATGTAAAAAAATTCAACAGCAACTTAAAGCGTCATCATGTTGTAGGTGACAAATCCTGATGACATGATTGTGCTGAAACAGTGACATCATCTTACATTGCTTAAATTTTTATTATACACAAGGGTATCTCACATATACATCTTTTATACATAGAATATTTTCCACATCTTTGCATGTTTAAATATGATCATTTCCTTTTTTTTATTTTTATACTGATTCCCACCACACGTTTCATCAAGGAGTAGGACAACATGGGAACAGCCATAAACTGAGACAAAGAGAAACTTGATTAAAAATACACCGATACAACACTTAAAAATGAAATTGTTCACAGGAATAATCATTCATGTCTTTTAGACATTTCACTCAAAACAAAAAAGCAATTTGCCTTAATCACATTTTAAAATAATTTATTGACATACCAACACATTTTACCATTAAACCCTCATTTGAATCAAATAATTGTGTTTTTTTTTTGTTTTTTTTAACATTCCAGTAGTGTATTTTTTTTCTCACAAAAGTGAGCTCAAATCACAAACTCTGCAAGTTAAATAGAATTAGAGTCTTGATCTGAAAAAGAGCAATCTGCAAATGTACTTTTAAATTTCAAAAAATAACTGTAAGTTACAGGGCTGGGTATCGTTTTAAAAAATGATGATACCAGTACCAGTACCAGTACTATTAAAGTGATACCACTACTAATAGAGTACTTTGCTTGATACCTTTGGTTTTACTTCATTTGATACCCATCATATGAATGGCGTGTACTATAGCCGTACTTTTAAAATGCTTTGGTAACAGTTCAGTGTAGTGAAATGCTTCCGTCAAATATACCGTGCTTGACCACATACTGTATGAGTTGTAGCTGCTGTGGTAGTGGGCTGATCACACATCACATTCAGTGGAAGAATGCTTGCACTGATTGGCTACAAACGAAACCCTAGAAATGCTATTTTTTTTTCTAGATTTGTCTACATAAAGTCAAATAGAGGTATTATTTGACTGGAGAAGTTTCAATAGCACTAGGTACTGAGTTATTTCTGTCGATACCTTAAAAGTATCTAATACCGATACCCAGCCCTAGTGTGTTAGTCTGACCTGTGAGTACGCGCAGAATGCAGAAGTTGTGTTTGTGTGTGCATGCATGCATGTACATGTTGTTTCATGTCTGCTGGCTCTATCTACTGTATGTGCAGGCGCTAAGAGTTCTACTGTGCAGCTTGAACAATAGAACAGTTCATCTCCTGTATGAGAATTTTAGTGTCCTCTCAGGATAAGCACGTCTGGACTCTCCACTCCATTACTCAGCTGTCAGTGCGTCAAATTGGCGAGGGTGATGCTTTAAAGGGCATGACAGGAGCTGATGTGATTGGCCATGATTGTTACCAAACCTGAACACACCCTCTCGATAATGTATTACAGTAGATTCTTCCTAATCCCACTTTGTTTCCATGGGTGCGCGTCACACCGACGGCCATGGAAATACCAAATAGTGTGCCACCACTCTCTCTGCACATTGTGCATGGTGCACTAAACTGTGCTTGCATGAAATTAGCATCTTGTGTGCTGTGTGTAAAAAAGAAGACTGCGCTGCTGTGCTCATTAAAACACGCTCACCGCACAATGCTTCAGCACCTGCCCCCAATGCAACAACACACTCACTGTCACACAAACACACACACACACACACATAGACACTGAAAAGCTCTGATCCACCAACTCAAACATGAATGACATGTCGGTACTAAACACATGGAAACAGCTCAAACCGAGAGGAGGACACAGAGAATGTCCCGTTAAATACAGGGAGGAGTACAGAGGGAGAGGCAGCCACAGAGACACACACAAAAAAAGGCAGAGACAGGGGCAGCACGTGCTGTGACGCCTTGGGAACATGATAACTGCTGCTTCTCACTGGTTAAGCAGTGGAACAGTTAAGCAACTATTACACTCTACTTGTCATTCTGGGCCACCTCTCTAATGGGAGCACACACACTGAACGGAAAGTCACAAATGTCAGATGATTACTCATGTGACCCATGAGCCTGGCTGGACGTGACCTAGTTAGGGTCAGACCCAGGTGAGATGCAGCTAGACCCCAGTTTTGTGCACAAGCTCAAACACACACACCACACACACACACACACACACACACACACACACACACACACACACACACACACACACAATCAAATGCACACACACACACACACGCACATAAAGGGGAGCCTGTTGTAACAAAAGCTTTTACAGCTTTACACACACACAAACAGACTGATACAACACCTAAACACCCTTTTTCCCTTTGATTGATAAGTTTGAAAGACGGTGAAAACATGACAGATTCTTATCACATTAAATGGAGCCATGTTGACAACCACATGCAAGCATACTTTAATTAAGCATGTTTCAGTGGCAAAGGTAAGTTAACTGGACATGACTGTGTTTAGTTTGTGTATTGATTTTTTATCATATGGCCAATATGATTTCTATCATGTCTCTGTCCCGAGCTTAATATGCACTAAACAAATGAGTGTGAGCAATGTACAGTAGTGACATTGTAATCTGGACATTGCTGTAAGCTCAAAAGTTTTACGTTTTCAAAATTGAGGCTGCAAAGGTGCTTTCCCAGCAAAAAAAAGAGTAAACATGTGGCTTACACATAAAAATTTAAATATTTAAATACAACACAATGCCAGTGGCTTGAGAGATTGCTGTACAGGCAGAAAGCCCACCACACATGCACACATGAACACACACACACACACACACACACACACACACACACACACACACACAGAGTATCTCCTCGGTGATGTTGTGGAAACAGAACTCCTGACCAATCACAACAAGCTCAGGACCAGGAAGGAAGTCTGGGATATGAGTTCAGTTTTTGCAAATGAATACTGTATGTGTTTGTGTACATGAACCACTCTAACACCTGCATGCACATGCCTACACACACACACACACACACACACACACACACACACACACACACACACACACACACACACACACACACACAATGGAATGAATGAGATCCATACTTTTGATATGTGCAGTTGTAAATATCGTACACAGCACACAGCAGGTCCATTCAGTATAACGGTGACTCTTACAATCCCTTTCCCCAAAACAATCCTCCACTTTTCTTTATCTTGTTTTTTTGTTTTTTTTTTAAACTTGTATCATGTCAGTCTTTTATGTCAGCTCCCTCTCCTCTTCTCCACCGTACATGTACGAGTTGTATCCAGGTGGCTGTACGTACTCCTCAGACTTATCCCAGTCCGATACCCATCCAGCCCCGGCCCCTCCTCCTCCTCCATTAGAACCAACAACTGGCTGGCTCATAGCCCCGTACTGCCCGCCTCCGTGGTAGAGCTCCTCTGTCTCATTGGCCAGTTCATCCTCAGCGATGATGCCACACTTCTCTTCGCTGGTGTCCTCTATGTCTGCCCAAGCTTGCTTTTCTCCTGATGCAAAGAGTCCTAGTGAGAAAAAAAAATAAGATCAGTGTTCAGACTGAGATCTCCTGCACATGCCTCAAAAAACACTAAATTCCAGGTCAAGTCATACCATAGAAAACCACTCCTCCATAATGAACGAGGGAAGCTATAAGGAAGACGTACTGCCACTCGTCACGTGTCTGAAATGATGCAAAAAGGTATGGAACATAGGTGAGCTCAAGATTAAATTGTCCTTTCCCATTAAATATTTACACTTTAAAAGTTTAGGTATGTCAATTAATACAAGTGAATGTTTTTTTACCTTGTGTTTGGTCATGGCTCCCACTATAAGAGGACACACCATTCCAGATAATGTTCCCACTCCATTTGAGATGCCCATCAGTATGCTGGCGTATCGAGGAGCGATATCCAAGTGATTGACATTAAACCCTGAGTGAAAGAAGAAAATCAGTGCCTAACATCTTTTCTCCCCGTGTGTTAAGTGCTTTTTAAAATGTTAACACTATGCCGTGACATTTCTTACAAAGCCAGAGTAAAGGGACACCAATTAGGGCAGAAATTTACTGTGGCAATTTTAATCATCATGAAGCCAATTCAGCCCTCCTGAGTGTCAAATGAAAAGTTTAACATTTTGAGAAATATGCTTATTTGTTTCCTTGCTGAGAGTAAGATGAAATGTTTGATACCATTTTCATGTCTGTACAGTACATATGTTGCCAAGGCCAGCAGTTGGTTAGCTTAGCTTAGCATTAAGAGTGGAATCAGAGGGGGAAAGGTAGCCTGGCAAAGTGTAAAAACTGACAGTTTGGTGTTTTATGGTAGTTATCAGACTAAAGCTGTGTCCAAAATCACTCATTATATAGTCCGTTATATAGTGAGTTTACCATTTTGTTGTGCTGCCCAAATGTATAGTAAGAATTATTATACACCATACTGTATAATAGACTCAAAGTATCCCACAATGCATCTTGAGAAGTAGCGTACAACCAATGGTAATAAACTAAGTACTATGCATTGCGCTGAAAGAGAAACTACAGCAATGGTGTAATTAACGGCACCGAGAAAATGACCCGGGAGTATCAGAAACTATATAGCTGTATAGTGAGTTCACTGTATAGTTCTCACTATATAAATCCCCAGATAGTGAGTAGGGAGTGGTGAATGAGTGAGTGATTCTGGACAAGGCCCACATCCTGGCTGGGTGAACTGTCATAATTCACAATTATCATTATTATCATCTTTTTTACAGATTGCAGAAGACTGAAGACTGGGGAAGTTTTAATTACTGAGTGCCTATTTAAGGAACCATCATATGACTGAGGGTCGCATAGGAAGATCCATGAACTTGTAGGATTTGTGATTGGTCTCATAATGGCATTTAACATTAAACTTTGAGCACTAAATTCACCTGCTGTAGATAAAAGCAGACCACTTACACGGTCCCACAAGGACCAATGAAGTATAAGTTGATCATTCTTTTTTCGGACACCTCCTTTTCACATCAACCACATTTTGTTTTTTTCTATTGCCATGAAACCAGTAGCTTCCTCCAAGTTGTCATTCCTAATCTGACAGACACTTGTTAGGGTGCCACAGTTTGACACAGTAGCCAAGCAGTGTAATAAGTGTAGGCTATGTAAGAGAAAGTATTGAAATACACAGATGATTTGTTCTGATGACATATTTGGGGGCCACAATAAATATTTCTGAGTGCCACCACTGGCTGCAGTTTGATAACCATTGGATTAAAATAACATTTTATGTAGAGTGTTAAGTACTGAGGTATAAAGTCGCAGGACAGATCCAGGCTAGCTGCTCCCCCTTGTTTTCAGTCTAAATTGAGCTAAGCTAAGCTAAGTAGCTTCTGGATGTTCCCTTATATTAAACAAATATATGTGAGAGTGGAATCAGTGTTCTCAGCTAGCTCTCTGATTTGAAATGTTCAGCTTTTTCTTTTAAAAGGGCTACAAACCATTGTTAACATATAATTTCTTTCATAAATTGTTGATCTGATCATTTACACTGAACCCACTCAGACCTCCACACTGTTGAAAGGTGACATAACATTGGATCAGGTTTATTTAGCATCCTCGATATCATCTCTTACCTGAGATAGCAAATCCACTGAAACCCACTGCGAGGACCAAGAAGGAAATGGCAACACCTTTTGAATGAGAGTATCCCACCACCAGCAGGAGAGTGGCCTCCATTCCAAAACCTGGAACACATCCACAAAAACACATCGAAAACTGATACCATCCACTACTTTATACTCTGTCTCGACAAGCAATGGTCATCTTATATAGTATTGGGTTGTATTTTGCTATGTTAAAGTTGGTTCACGTTCTACATGTTTTTGCATGTGCAGAAACACTGATACAACATTTAAGTTGTGTTAAAATATTCATATGATTTCAGTACTGGTAGCTGCTGCATTTCAAACACACTGAGAGAGTTGCTCACTAAAAGATGCCCTCCATACAAATGATGTTACTGAAGGTCCTTAAATTTCAGTAAGATTATGCGAATCATTAACAAACGCATCTATAGACATGTACCCTTGCATGTCATGATTGTTGCTTAGTTTATCAAAGTCTCTTTTTAAAGTTGACTTCACTACAGCAGAGATGATCTTAGTTTTGACCTGACAAGATGAAGACAGTTTGGCCTAAAAGATGCGCATGTGACTGAATGTCTATACAAAGTAACTCCATTATCAGCCACAGTGATAAGATATTTTGTCACACTTTGCCCAGACAGAGTCAAGTTAGTCTATGATTATTTCTAATCAGAGTTAGCAAAACTAGGTTTAAAATGAGTAAATCCAGGTTTAGAATTAAACAGAGCTCTGTTGCACAATTAAAAACTAATCTCAGTCCAACTTTAGTGATTTAAAGCAAAATTAAATAGTTTAATCAATATGGAGATGCTATCTCACTCAAAAAATAATTTTACTTCTGTCAGGACATAGTAAGTAAAAAAGAAGAAGGCAAGCTGTTAACTTCTCTGTATTCCTTTACAAATCATTGCATTTACTGGCTAGCTAAAATAAAAAAAAAAAAATAAAAAAGGTATATTGTTTGCTAGAGATCTTAATTAGCCCAGTTAGCGAACTCATGATGGCTCAGCAAGGAAACCCAAATTTCTTTTCATTCGAGAAAAACTGCCAAATTCTCAACTGAAGTGAAAGAAAGAAGAGATGATTCATAAAACTCAGTTGGGTTGAGTTTTTGACAGACTTGATTCTTTTGCTCACTCCAAGTTGTACGAGCTTTCAAACACATTTTTCAAGATATTTTTTTTAATCACAAATTCCTCCCACAGAGGCAGCTGCACTCTCTGTTTACAGCTCAGGTTGAATGACATCAACAATCCGTGATTTATGATACCTAATCAGTGCAATAGACAAGTGGAAACACATCAATATAACTCTTACATATCTCACAAAAACAAACAGGACAGATTATAATGATCAAAAGCAGGAGTTATAGCAAACACATCTCATTTAATCAGAATATTTTCAAATGTTGTTTATATTATGTATTACTTTAACAGTTCATTTTCTGGACAAAAAGGACAGGGTTCTGGATTTGGGACAACGTTTTGTAATTCAGGACTGTCCTGATTTTTTTCAGGACATCTGGTTACCCTAGCTCAATCCATGTCAAAAATATTAAGTTATTAAGTTAAACCTCCTCGTATGTAAGTTTAAAATGAATGCACATTTTAAATTGGAGTTTTAAGTTTTGGTCCAACAGAATTCAATGTAATCTAGTTTAGATTAAAAATTAAACCAAGGTTTAAAGCAGGGTTTAAACTGAATCTTTCTTTATTTTAATATAGTTTAAAAGTTTGGTGCAACATAATTTTAAGTTAAACCATAATTTAATCAGGTTTAACCCAGCCTTGGAGATATTTCTCACAGTTTCTAAAACCTCTTTGACACTGAATGTACTTTTTTATTGCTACAGCATCTCAAAGTTTTCAAGGGCTTTCTGTCTCTCAAAAATGCACACACATACCTGTTTTTAACTCTGTCATGAATTTAAGATGTTCTTATGCATGATGATCAGTGTGTTATTCAGGTTCTGCTCGTGCATTGTCTCGAGTTTTCTCTGCACCCCCTTGTCTTCATTTCTTCTCACCCTCCTTTAACTGTCACCGTCCTCTGTTTAACCCTCTCACCTCCACAGTTCATGAGCTTCCTGACGTTGGTGGTGGACATCAGGTTGTGGGTTCTCAGGTAGTCTGCCAACTGGCCTCCAATAGGCACGATGATTGTCATCACCAGATGGGGCAAAGCTGACACCATGCCCACCTGAAAGAGGGAAGGAGAGAGAGAATATGTGTATGAGAGTGTATGCGTATGTGTGTGCGAGACAGAGGCACGAGAATGGTGTTTTCGGTGAACTATTCGAAATAATGGGAGCCTGAAAGTTGAAAAAGATAGCTGATCGGTTCTCAGATTAGGGAAAATATGACTCAAATACCAAATAACCAACAAGCTTACCAAATGAAGTTAATTAAACAATTTAAAATGCTTGAAGTGATGGGTGCAAAGTTATTATGTCAGTCACAACAGTAACAGAAACAACTGTAGGTGACTATGGCTGTGGGCATGGTTCAATTATGAGGATACAAGCACATTTCTGAAAAAACTCAAAAACTATAGATGATATAATCTCACCTTGCTGATCTCAAAGCCAAAGACCTCCTCAAAGTAGGCTGGCTGGCTGATAAGCAGCAGGTAGAAGGTCCAGCTCCTGCAGAAGTTGGCCACAATGATGGCGTAGACTGGCATGGAGGTAAAGAAGTGTCTCCATGGTGTTTTAAATTTCTGCCACCAAAAGGAATAAGATGTTACTGGGATCCAGTACATCCAAACTATCTGTGTTTGTGTGTAGGCTAAAGGGTGTTTCCACATAAGGTACAATTGCCTCCCTCTCCACTACCAATGCTGGCCAGCTTTCACATTAGTAATATTGTTTTATACCCAAGTACACTTGCATCATCATCTACACAACATTTGTTTATGCTGTTGCTATGGTCTAGAAAAGCCTGCCAATCACAAGATCCCAATAGCAGCCCATTCCCATGTTTTGGTACAGTTAGCTTTCACACCTGATGTGAACTGTACTTGAGTTCACATGAATTGTACTCGAGAGCACCTTTTTAAGTGGAATAGAGTAAGGATTAACAAACTGTGCCCGGGTGTGGTATGTATGCCTTCACACTAATCAAATGATGTCAAGTGTACTTGGATCCGTGTCTGGGTCCCTGGTGTGAAAGCACCATAATAGATTCCCAATGTTAGATGGAAAGGCTACATATGAACATCATATCGGGCCATACATGGAGAGGATTAAGAAACGATGCAGATTCTCCAATGGCATCTTCAATGTACTTCCTCTCCTCTGGTGTGATGGTGGGATGGACTGCTGGACTCTCATACGACACCAGAATCCAGAACAAATACCAGAATATCCCAAAGCTGCCTGGGAGAGGAAGAAGGAGAAAGCAAAAGACACGGACATGAGTACGGCAGAGAAAGAGCAAGAGAGCCAGAGTTAGAAGGTACAGTAAGAAATTTGGGGTTTGGAGCCTGCTAGCGAATGCTACAAGGACGACTAGCAACAAGGAAGCCACACCTGATGCAGACACACATAAAGTCATGAAATTCAGTCTTTGGGTTGCATTTGGAAACATTTCCATTGAAAATAAAGAATGCTAGTGTACAGTATGTATTAATATAATACCTGACTGAGCAGTCATAGTAAACACATATTTGAATATGAAGATACTAACCATAGACATAGAATACTGAAGGCCACCCACTGTATTGCACCAGTATCCCAGCTAAAGGCATGGCCACCACTGCCCCCGCATAGGATCCTTAGGATGCATCAAACATGAGGAAAAGCAACAAATTATTCATCATTCCTGAGTCATATAATCATTTGAATATTCAAACTCCTTAATATAGTATACTGTTATTGTGAGGCCATCAAAATCCACATGTCTAATACTTTTAAAGGGATAGTTCAGATTATTTGAAGTGGGGTTGAGGTACTTATTAATAGTCAGTGTCATCACATCCCCAGTTAGGAGAAGCAGAGAGGGGCGCCAGCACAGAAGCAAAGCTATACATTACTGTGGACAGGGTCAGCAACAGAAGGTATTTTAACCACTTTAAAAAATTGACATCAGTTTAAGTGTTTGCTATATTTAGAATATTTTTATTGCATTACTTCGCTGTCACACAGCCTTTTCTGGTGGGAAACCACTGTTATATAAGCCAAATATTGCTCTCTCCAAACCAGCCAAACTCCTTGGACAAAATCAATAACTTTGCCTTGCAGAACATGGGAGCTGCTGGCTGCTATCCTTTTAAAACACCAAAGTCACACAATAACACACACAAAGTAACAGACTGAGGCAGCAGTAGACCACCAACTCTCCTGTTCTGCAAGGCAATATTAAATTTTTTGTCTGGGGGTTTTGGAGACAGTGGTACAACGGCCGTTTCCCATCAGAAAAGGCTGTCTGATGGCAGGATACAATGGTGAAGACATTCTAAATATAGTGTACACTTAAACTAATATTGATTTTTTTAGGCGGACCTTTTTAAAGTGGCTGAAATACATTCCACTGCTGACCCTGTCTACAGCAGTACATTGCTTAACTTCCATGTTGGTACTCTGACCATCTGAGAAACCATACTGTAGCAACCTCACAGCAACCTCACTTAAAATAGTCTGAACTATCCCTTTAGCCTCAAAAATTGCAGGAACCTCTAGTGGCTCAATCACCACAACCCACAAAACTTAAGTCTAGTGGACATCCCAAGGTTTTGGCAGATATAAGTATGTCAGTAAGGTGTGAAACTTTACCACAAAAGGCAGTTGTGGCTAACCGACTTCTCTCAAGAGGAGGCGCCCACTTGGCCCAGATCCCGTGGCAGGCTGGGTATGATACACCCTGAAGGACACAATACAGTCAGGGAAACACTCATGCATGTAGGAATAGTCCTACACAGAGTCCTGCAAGCACCTGTGGCCACAGACACATACTGTACCTCAACAAGGCCCTGGCATATCCTGACCAGGATGACGCAGCTGTAATGGCAGCGAGCAGCAGATGGAATCAGCATGTTGAGGGTGGATGTGGCCACTATGGCAAACCCAAACACTCTTAAACACACAGAGGACAAACAAGCTGCCTCAGATTGAATATTCAACAGTAACAACAGCACCACAAAAATGACAAGAAGAAGAAACAGATGCTCCACTGACAAAGGATGAAGTGTGGTTTGATACTGCTCAATGGTTAGGAGATGACTCCAAGAATGAGCTAAATTCTATATTTTTTTCACACCCAGTCCAATTACCCAGCTGTTACCCACTCAACCAATTTATACTACCCAATCACAGTAATACCAACATTGGAGAAGGTACTTATGTGAAGATAATCACCTGTTGGCTGCAAATTTTTGACATATAAAGCCACCCGGGATCTGTGTGACGATGTAGCCCCAGAAGAAGGAGCCGTGAATCATCCCCACTGTCTCAGGATCCCAGGTGAACTGTGCAGCCTTGAGGAATGAAGATATACGACTTTAATTTAATTTAAGTTGAACTTCAAAACAGAGACAGTTATTAATCAGGTCCTGAGCAGAAACAAAGCAGATCATACAGAAACAAACCAAAAAATGCCTAAAAATGTGTCTTACACCTGAGTCCAAGAGCTTTGATTTCTGTTTTGCCACTTACCACAAGTACTTCCTTGTTGCCTTTGTAGACAGTGTGGTCGTTGACCATGCTTACAATGGCCACACCCAGGTTGCACCGGATGCCAAAAGAAATGCAGAATCCCAGACCAGACAGGATGGCGATAATGTACCGTCTCGGCAAGCCAAAGCAGGTACAATCCACCACTGGTAGCTCCTTCTCCTCCACCAGCTCAGGACGGCCCTCTGCTGATAACTCAATGGTTTCTCCATTGGGCTGCCGCTTCTCAATCAACCTGAGAAGAGACGCAGAGATAGAGAGAGAATTCAGATAAGGAAAACAACGAGCTAGCCTCTTAACATAGCCTGACTGGGATAGTATGCTCTAACAAGGCAACACTGCAAGAATATATTCTGGACATAATTCTGTTTGTTGTTATTTATAACATTTCCCATGAAAAAAGAAAAGACAGGGACAGAAACATTCGCCCTTAAAAAGAGGGGAAAGAGTGAGAGGTGACAGTGAGGTGACACCTCCACTGGGGGCAAAAACTTGCATAACATCGAAACGGTGGCTCCAAGGGAGATTTACAGGATGCATTTACGGTTCAGGTGAGCCACTGACCCCATTTAAAATGTGGGGGGAAAATGGTGGCCTGGCATCAGCAAACATCTCTAAGCAAGGCAATGATCTGAGTCTTCATTTTTCAAGTACATTTTATATATACAGCACATATATGCATGTGTGTGAGTGCATTTTTTGCAGACATTCATGGCTGTATGCTTCAGGACCTCTGTGACTGATAATTTCTGAAAAATCTTGAAAAACATTTTTTTTTTGTTTCCATGCTTGAGACAGCCAGGGCAAGAGGCATTGTGTCTTCAGGTCATCCCATTCTTCTGACCACTACAGTAGGACTCAAGGATGAACTGATTAGATTTCAAAGGTCAACGGTCAAGGTCACTGCAACCTCACATCCATCTCACTCACATAAACGCCATATCTAAGACTTGGAGGGAATTTCTTCAAATTTGGAACAAAAATCCACTTGGTTTCAAAGATGAACTGTGACCTCACACGTTTTCAGCCATAACTCAAGAATTCATACACTAAGTATGACAGAATTTCACACAAATGTCTTATAGGATACTATCATTGCTGGCGACTACGTACATGTAACTAGATACATGTAATTAAATTACAAAACTAGAGGACTACACTCAGTAGCATGCAGATACCCACCAGGCAACAGATGGTGAAGCACCTACTGCAATGCCACCACAAGTGCCAAATTGTTCTGCCAGCATTAACAGGACCCTGACATACGTGGTCCCCAGCTGAAACAAGATTTCAGACTGGAGCAATTGTTGATCACTTGTGGCTGCTAATGGGGGGTTAAGAAGAGTGAGAAGAAGAATTACTGCCTCACCGTTTCTTCAACCAACAAGTCAAGTTGCAGTTTACATCCATGTCTGTCCAGACTCATTAATGTAGTGAAGACTTTGAAGGAATTTAATATGAAAATTACCACTATACAGTATTGTCCTGTAAGGTTGAAAGAACACAATAAAAGGTATTAAGTATTTTTTTTTGCACGACGGAATTTCTCACTGTACATGAATGATTTCAGTGAATAATTTCCAGTGAGAAACACGCTGTCTTCACTTAGAAACTATTTTGTGGTGTGTACAGACGAATGATAGAGAGCTGAACATTATGATGTCACAGTGAAGTTGACTTTTGACCTTTTGGATAAGATATAAAAAGTCAACACCTCATCATTTTATACTATTAGACATTTGTGTGTAATCTTATCATGAGTGATGTATTAAATCTGTAGTAATGGCCAAAAATGTGTTTTATGAGGTCACTGTGACCTTGGCCTTTGACCACCAAAATTTAATCAAGTAATCTTTAAGTCCAAGTGAACATTTGTGTTTAGTTTAAAGAAATTCCTTCAAGGTATGAATGAATGAATGAAATGAAATTTATTTTTGAACATGAGAATCAACAAGGAAGCATTTTTCACATGACATTTCTCACAGAAAATCAATTAAATTAAAGGTCTCTACATGTTCAAAAAAGGAGAAGGAAGAAGCTAACTTATGTTTACCTTCCCCTTTTATACAAGGTGTCCTTGAGATATCACGTTCACAAGAACAGGATGGACATGAGAAAATATGTGATTAAATTACAGTTACTAATCAAAAAGCTGGTAATTACAAAGTGTTTACATCCAAATATCTTGAGATAATATGGTCGACATCTTTGCATAGGAAGTTAAACATCTGGGAAACATTGTCAACTGTGACTACGTTGCATGAAGCATCATCGATATAAGCACCTCCCCTTTTCTTCATGCACGTTTTGCAGAATTTGCCTCTCTCTTTTTCTCTCTCTGTCACACGCACATACGCACACACACCTCCATGCAGACAACATGCGCCACGTTGGGGCCGTGTCTGACTCAGTGTGTCCCCGTGTGTGGAAGCAGCTGTCACTATAGCTGAGGAGCAGAGTTAACCGCGACAGCACATTCCCCCAGTGTCCGCTCCTTCAGGACGCCTGGGACCCGCTGCCATTCTGGTGCTGTTCAAGATGTCCACGCTCAGACACAAACAGGAGCATTCTGGAGACAGACAACTAACCATGTCTTAATGTATTACTAAATGAACAAGCCTGTGTGATTCTACTTTGAGGTTGTTCAGACAGGTGGAAAACAGACAGAGATAATGATAGATGAGAAAGGCATGAATTTGTGTCTTTTAGATGACCAGCTTAGAACGACCACAGGGAGTTTTGAACTCAATTTATTACTGATACCTCAATATGACATACACAAGTTAACAACCATGCGTGAGAAAAATGGCTATTTCTGTATAATTATTCTTTAGTCCTGCCACTGGGTCAGAGTCTCCTTGAAATCAAGCCTGTGTTTACATTTTTACAGGCAGAGTTACAGTGAGTTCTATGGTAGAGTTAAAACCTTACATTGAACTTATATTGACCTACTATTTTGTGGTTATTATGGTGAAAACACTATCAATTCCATCCACAGAAGCCTCCAAAATCAACAAAATATGAAAGTTTGCAGTTGTAACTTTAACAAGTATGCTAACAATATGTGCATGTATACGTATGTGCATGACTTCGATCAACTGAAAAGGATGTTTTGTGGCAAAGCAGAATCATTTACAATTCACTGAACCGCAAGATTTATTAAGAGTGTAACCAATATCAATCAATCAATATTTCAAGTATTTTTTCCATTTTCCATTTTATCCTACATGCTTTAACTTTTTGTCAACCAAGGAATGTCTGTTTAATCAAATAGACCGAAATTTGTTGTTATTTTGGGCTATTTGTGCAAGAACATTTTTGTCAAATGGCCACAGGAGTCAAACAGAGAAATCAGGAGCGCGGCCATCTGGGTATTATAACCTCCATACTCTCAACAACACACCCCAACTGCTCACACACATGCATACTGCAGACTTACACATGCTTTCCACAAATCCATTTTTCTCAGATTAAATCATAGTGCCACATTTTCCCTTGCATATATGTTTTAACCTGAGTGTGTGTGTTTTTGGGGTATGTGTGGGTGAAGTGCAGTCGTGTGTCAACCGTCCACTTTCCATTGGGCTGATCCAGTTAGTCAGTGAGCTGGAGAATTATGCACAGAAACAGGCACAATCACCACAAGGATTTGCTCCATGTAACGAAGGATGGTTGCATTTTTAAAAAGGCTGTTTTGAAATACGAGCTTCGATAAGTTCCCAAAACAAGTGTTTACTGCATTGAATGCTGCTCTGTTTTCTAAGCAAACATTCAGTCCGTCTCGGGCTCTCAGCATACTGAACCCCCAAGATGACTTATTCACGCACACCAGCAGAAGACAAGTCAGACTCTGACACTGGTTAATTATTGATGTGTTTTTGGGTGAGATAAATAATTCACTCTAGCTTTTACACCATAATCTGTCACTATCTATCTATCTGTTAGCCTGTCTGTCTGCTTCTCTGCATACACACTGTCTCATCCATCCAGTCGTTATATTTCTTAGTTATGCATGTGGATTTCACTCCCTCCCCCATTCCCACACAGCAGACTCTGCGTAATCTCTTTATACATCCATGCAATCAGTCAATAAACAAAAAGAGATAAAAGATAGGCCAGTATAATGATGTATTAATTAAACCTGGTTCCATCGTGTGATATTCTACTAGTCAAGTAAAACACAACGGACAATGGAAGAGTAATACTTTGTTCAGTGAGGTTTTGGAATTTGTAAGAGATTAGAGAGGCTGCAACCTCTCTCTCTCTCTCTCTCTCTCTCTCTCTCTCTCTCTCTCTCTCTCTATCTGTCACAACATTCAGATTAGGATTACAAAAATGATTTACTTCCGGAAATGAATATGGAAGGACAGACTAGCGCTGGGCGTGGTTCAGTATGCTTCTCCTTCTATCACGACACACTGTTGAGTACATGCTGGCCTCTGCTTCAGTGTTTTAGTCCTTTCATAAACCAGGTTGCTTTCACTTACATGCAGTTATTTTAAGTTTCACGTCAAACATTTAATGATTTCTAAAATGTTTTTTTTTTTTTGCCCCAGCTGGTACACACACATCATATTTTTCTAAGTGGGTAAAGAGCTGAGTAAATATGATCTTTTTTTTTAAAGATTTCCTGAGAAATTACATGTGTATGAAGGTGCAGTACCAGGGAGGGAAATAATGACATGAGCAAGAGTATAAAGAGCGAGAAATTCCAAATAAGGGGGGTGGATGAAACACAGGGCTTTCACATGGGGTTTGGCGATTGTTTTAAGAAAATAGTTATTTTAACCTAAACCATGTTTTCCTAAACCTAACCAGGTAGTTTTGTTGTCTAGTCACACCCTTCATGATCCGCCATGAGACCTGAAAAATATAAATTTTCAAGTCAAGACAGTCGCAGTGTGTTGAAAACTGAGTGTAAGACTGTGAGAAAAGTAAGTAGAAAGTCTACACACACAGAGATTGCATAAGTGACGTCATGATTTTTTAACTCCAAAAGTTAACATTAGCCGCTGAAGCTACAATGCCTGTGTGTGTTTTTGTACTGGGATGTAGTCACACAACAGTGGGTCTTACTTGTTATTTTTCTTCATGGCTGATAAAAGGACCACTGGATTCAGTCACTGAATAAAGTCACTGGATAAAACACATTGGTGCTGATGACATATATATTGTGCGAGATGAGAGACGTAGTTCACTGAGCAGTTTCACACAAAACTAAAGATGACAAGCCTGCAACAAACTGAGACATTCTTGACTTCTAAAATTATGTTTTAAATTGACAGACAACATATTTGTAATTCGTGGCAAACGGAATCAAAAAATAATTTGTCTCGTTCACGCACATACATCAGATCGTTTTGCAAGGCAAAATGTCACACTCTCACACGTATCACAATTCAATCAATCAATCAATCAATTGAATTTTATTTGTATAGCCCTTTACAATAACCAAAAGGTACCCAAAGTGCTTTACATCAAAGCCATTCAAGGGTTACGATTAACTATGTTGCGATATAACCCATACTTCAGTACTAAGTCAATGTCAAAATTGTGAAAATGTGGCAGTACTTGTTTTTCTACAGTAACGTAGGCACCGGAAATGCAGTTCTTTCAGGCCTAGTGGGACACCACACGCACTTACAAGTAATTTAGTCTGCCTTTAAATGCTGAAGGAAGAAGAACGCCGACCAGCACGCAAGAAGAAGAACAACAACAGTATGTGTAAAATAGCGACGAGTACGGGTGTAGTGTCAGCTCTGCTTCAACTCATTGAAAAGACAAGCAATGTGAATACAATAAATTCACAAAAAACTGTATGCAAACAGTACCATCAAACTTTTTAGACGAAAGGAGTTAACTTTCAACTTACTAACTTAGCAAAGCACCTCAAAGACAGACATCCACATGGTCAAGTGAATTTTGATTCAAGTTATCGTTATATTAACAACGTATCCAAAATTCCTTATCATTAAGTCATCTGTCATCATCTGTCAGGTTCTTTTGTCCTCGATGCGAGTTTTATTTCAGGTGTCAAAGAAAAATAACAATGGCTTATTTGTATTATTGTTTTTGTATTTTACTGTGGTATCAAATTGAGTATTGAGAATTGTGGAAATTCACTGGTATTGATATCAACTACTAAATTTCTGGTATCGTGACATCGATGTTGTGATACTGGGTCAGGTTGACTCTCTTCATTAGTGTTTCAGCTCCAGCACATGCAGGTACATGTTATACAGTATATCTGAGAGAAGGTGCACTGACCTCCGGACATGTGCACCACATTGTGTTAACCACAAGAGAGATTAAATTGTTACCAACTCTGTAAATCAAAGCAAAAAGTTGATCAAAAAGCTGATGTGACACAAAGGAAGGTGTGTGCGTACATTTTTTTCTGTCGAATCAGTTGGCTGCGCTCCCACTGCTGTCCTTTCTGTACTGAGCAAATGTGCTGACTTGCCCCCTGAGTGGAGCTCAGTATCTTACTTCAGAGTTAGTGAAGGGTGCAGGAGCATCCTCATTAAAGCTCACGACAGATTGCAGCCTGACACCTACACATACGCTACCAGCTAACGAGGCTAGCCCAGAGCAAAAATTACCGTTAATTACAGATGCTTCCCTCTAAAGGGCAATCTCACCCTAATACGTGTGTCACTATCCTGAAATAGTAGACTAGCTGAGGGTCTCCCTCTTCTAATATGGTGTTTTCATGTGGTAATGGAAAAAATTTACTGGTGTCTTTGTACTGGTTGGTAAAAAGTGCCAGTTCTTAGAATAAGTACAGGAATGAGACACACATAGAGAAAAGAAGCTTCATCCCTGGACATTTGCCTTCATGTGAGACTCACAGCCACTGATGTAGTTTCTCTTGTTAGCATAGCGAGGACCTGATTGGTCTCAGCTGGCAACAATTAATGAGCGAGAGAGCGTGAGCAGGCAGGAGTCCCGTGACCTCAGGCTCTCTGAAATATCATAATTACAAGAGTAACAGGCTCAGTGGTAACTACTCACACCTCAAACTGAGCTCATATCTGTGCTTTTTCACCTGAACACAGGAAGCAAAGTTCATCCTACAATATAAAACCTGAATAAAAATCTGACATGAAATGTTCTACCTGACACAGCCAATCAAAGCGGTAAGAGTAAGAAATGAACACACATCAATGCCTTTATACACTAGATTTGAACTCTCTGATTCAGTAAACATATGAGAATAGTAAGCAGTGAATGTTAATTTTCAGTTCTACCTATATTATTAGGTATTAATTGAAAAAAGTTTGGGAACCACTGGTTTAGTCTATAAGATGTCAAAAGAAAAAAAGTTACAAATGCCTGACTGACTCTTTTACTGCCAGGCAGCAAATTCTTACATTCAAAAGGCTTTTTGTTTGAAAAATGACTGAAATAATTAGCTGATTATCAAAATAGTTGGCAAATAATTGTCTTCCAATCGACTAATCAATTAAACCACTAATCGCTGCAGCTCTACTTTCTTGATTAAACAATTAATTACTGTATTTATAGAAATCTGAAAATTAGTGAAAGAAATACCCATATGATGAACAGCTTATTTTATTCAAACCCACAGATCTTTAGCAATCTGTAGAAGCCTCGCTTTGGCATTTTTGCTTAAAATTACCAAAACTATTGTTTGATTTTCAAAATAGCTGCAGACTGTCAAATTGTCTGTCGATTGACTAGTTGAACAACTGAATAGTCA
Organism: Lutjanus campechanus; assembly: GCA_027495735.1. Taxonomy (NCBI): domain Eukaryota; kingdom Metazoa; phylum Chordata; class Actinopteri; order Lutjaniformes; family Lutjanidae; genus Lutjanus; species Lutjanus campechanus. Next base: position 24,618 of record JAJHUR010084876.1, read on the forward strand.
ACTAATTGTTGCAGCATTTTTCCCATAAAGCATGGAAATTTAATCATATATAATAGGAACCTCCTTTAATACTATTTCTATTTGCAGTCAGTATGATAGACCATTATTGCTCTTTTTCATAAGCAGGAGAAAGGTACAGTGATTAGGGGTGAGTATCAACCTTTGATACTTTTATGCCACCGACTGAATTGAGTATAGAAAAATGACGTGTCATTCAATAACAAATTTTGATGTCTAAGGCATAGATTTCATCAACGTCAGCAAGCCATTAGGCAACCAGCATGAAGTTGCACCAAAAGATGGGCATCATTGTTTTGTTTTGTAACACCAGGTCTTTAAACAGCTTCTTCCTTTAAAGTGAGCAATTGTTCTATAATGTGTGAATTTTCTTGAGATCAAATTGTCTTAAAATAGATTTGGTATCAAAAAAAGTGTCACTCAGGAATAAGTATCGAAGCCAAGGTATCAGTATCGGGACCAGAAGAATACCAAGGCCTTGTGATGATCTGCTTGGAAGCCAGTTCGGCTCTTAAATGGTGAGAAAATATTTATAATTTTGCCTAATTTGTGATTTTGCAATAATATGTCCACTGCTCACGTGCTGGGCGGTGACCTGGGACCTTTGTTACCGTGTATATTAAATTCACCAATTCACAGAGCGTTCTGCGTAATCCTCTCATAAGAGGATGATAGAGAGGGAGAGAGACACAGCGAGGGAGGTTGACAGTAAAATATTATATAACGCCAGACGCCCTGGTCATTATTTGTCCACATCTTTGTGCTGAATTGATTCTCCATTGTGTTATATGTGAACCATGCTTTTCTTTTCACATGTCAGCCCTCCCACTCTAGTCTTCTTGTCTAAAATTGATTTTCCCCTTATCGCCCTCTATTTATAGGTCAGGTGTTTTGACAAAGTATGGATGGTTGCTTGTGGTTATTTTTTTCAAATTAAGTTGAAATTTCTGCAGTTATTTTGTCATTTTGATAGTGGTGTCTCCCCCTTCCTCCACGAGCCTCTCACTCTCCCTGAAGTGAACAGATTGGGTCTCGGTGGGACTGTGTCACCCAGGGAGAAACCCTCCTCCCCATCCTGTCACACCACTTTTTTTTCTCTCTCTCCTGTGGACGCACACACACACAATGTTCAAACACCCACTCGTGTGACCTTCATAGACTTATTATCTAAATACTCACTTAGTATAGTTCAATCACTGAGTAAGTGCTGACTGAACTGAGTTGGGTCATAACATTACAAGAAATAACATATTTTATTTCAGTTTCAGTTTGCTGCCCAGTTCTGTTGCGTGCCACAGTGTTAAACCCAAAAACATATGTAGCCAACGTAAATATAAAATGCTGAAGCATTACTGACATCATGGATCCAAAAAGCATTGCTGCCAATAACCAGGCATGCTGAGCGCTTACAGCTGACTTTACAAACTGCTGAGCTCTGATCATTATCAGTGCACACCCTTCGATAAACCTGTGTGCCTGTAGCTACATCCACACACAGAACAATACAGGCAGAGAGAGTGACACACAGGCACTGACAGCCAGCGGAGTGGCCATCTTTACACTTGAGAAGAGCTGCAATGATTATTGATTAGTTGAATGGAAAGAACATTAGTTGCCAACTATTCTGATAATGTTTTAGTCATTTTGCAAACAAAATTGTCAAAGACTTGCTGGTTCCAGCTTCTAAAATGTGAGGATTTGCTGCTTATCTTTGTCATTTATGAAGAGTCTTTGGGTTTTGGACTGTTGGTTGGACAAAAGAAGCAATTTGAAGATGTCACTTTGGGCTCTAGGAAATTGCAATGAGCATTTTTCACAATTTTTTGACATTTTCTAAACTGAATGATTCATCGATAAATCATATATAATGGTCAGATTAATCAACAATGAAAATAATTGTTAGTGGCAGCCTCACACTTGACAACCAGTCAGTAGTTTTAACATTGCCAGAGCCGTTATAATCTCAATGTTTATATTGTAATTATCACAATACCTGGACTGATGTAGTCATATGTGGATTTTTCCTTTTCACAGCCTTGAATCGGTCAAGACTTTACATCAGACATGTTTTGTTTTCCTTTCATTTTGAAGTTATTTACCTACTACAGTCTATTCTGCAAAAGTGATAAAGGTAAGTTAACTGCAATATTACATTTCACAGTTTTCCACGATGTAATACAAACCCCTTATTCATCAGGAAACCCCTCTGCTTGTGCACATGCACAGGGACGTGAAACCAAGAAGCAAAGCTGCTTGGGTGTACTTAACTATTAATATCTACAACATGGTGTAATATTAGGGCTGCACAATCAATCATTAAAAAAAAAAAAAAATCACAAGCCCAATTCATACATCTGTGCAATTTCATTTCTAAATGGTGACGATTGACTTGTTTCTATTCCCCTATTAAGCCCAGTCTTTAATGTATATCATGTTTAATTCAAGCACTTTGATATGTCACACAGGTAAATTTTTAATTTCATTGTGCAATATTCATTACTTCAGTCAGGTGTATTATCATTCAGTGTGCAGTATCAATATTTCACTCAGGTGAATTTTAATTTCAATGTGCAATAATCAGGTGAATTATCATCATTCAGTGTGCAATATCAATATTGCCTCCATGCAATGGTGTAATACAGTTCCTATTTTTGTGTGTCCCCTATTTACATTGTTTTTATTTTTCTATTTCCTCTGTTTAAATTGTTCTTTTTCTTTTTTTGATGCGTCTTCATATTTTTGCTATCCACTTTGCTTCTCTAACACTGAAAATTTCCCCACTGTGGGACTAATAAAGGAATATCTTATCTTATGTCATATGTTTATGTTGTCTGTTGAAAGCCCTGTCTAGACAGTAAGCATCTCAGCATCTCTCTTTTTGTACGAGTGCAATAAATGTTTTTGAGAGAATCGTGACCTCAGTTCTTAGTGAGAAAAATTGTGATTCACATTTTAGCAAAAATTGAGCAGCCCTATGTAATATATAGTACAATTCACAATCATTCTTAAATCAATGTGAATGCTTTGATTAAAATGATGCCAAAGAGTTTGCAGTTCTTGCAGTTTGCCAAAGGCTGGATGGAAAAAAATTTGAGGCATAGGTTCATCATATTACTATTTGAATATTTTATTGAATTCACTTTTCAAACCATCGTGTGAGGTAACTGAAAATGTAGCGCTCCACCGCAAGTAAAATGGATTAAAAATGGATTACCTGTTATATTCTGTATTGCCTTGTGCAAAGTGAAACATAAGCTCTCCTCGTGTGGCCATACAATCCTGCTGACGCAGAAAGCAGCCGATTCATTAGAACATCTTTTAATAAACCTATATGTGGCATTTTTATGAGAAGCAAAATGTCCGAGGGGTACTATTGTAAACTTTTACATGCAGTCAAAATGGAGATGACAGGACAGATGTAGGATGATTATATTTCATGTAGCGGTGTGGAGCAGTTCCTTGATATGCAGAGATAAAGAGATAATATTGATGCATTCATTTGAAGATGTTAAAAAAGGCAATAGTGAGAGTAGAGATGTAGAGTGCACTTGACCTTACAGTGCTGAAGTTTATGCTTACCTAGTGGAGTTTAATATAGAAACAGGAGATGCATTCTGATGGAGAAAATGTTTAAATAATAGATGAACTCCTGGCTGCTTTCATCAGGAGGGATTTTGTCTGAGAGGTGGTGAGATTGCACACAGACACACTCATTTATCCACACAGTGCAGGGATGTCCTGTGTTGACGATGCAACATATTCACACACGCACACTTTTATACATGCCTCAAAACAGACATTTTCCACATATATTTCAATAAAATATTCACTTTTCCTACTGAAGCCACTGCCTGCACCTAACGCTGTGGCCACATAAAACAGAGTTCACTGGCTAAGCCGAGGAAACGCCCACCAAAACCAATCTGGATCCAATCTGATACATCACATCTCTCATAGCCTCAGCTGTGGCCGTGCACATGCATGGCCCATGACCAGTAAGAGAGAAAAGGCCTGAGATTTGCATGTCCGTTAATCTGGGACACCCCGATAGGCTGAAACTTGTCTGTGCTGGTGTCTCAGTGGCTCAATGGATGGATGGATGGATGGAGGATGGAGGATGGAGGATGGAGGATGGAGGAGGGAGCGGCTGGAGGAAGTGACATGGGCTGGGATGGAGTGAGTGGGAGGGGAGAGTTTAGGGATTTGCGTGGCTCGACAGCTGGACTGAAAAACAGGCTATTTCAGGACGGGATTTATACGTTTGGTTGCTACCTCAAATCCTGAGTGAGCGAAAGCTTAAAGCAATGGTTATTGCATGAGGTTCTATCAGTGTCTTTAATCTCTTTTTTTACTGAAATATTGTAAGCACACCAATCTGGGTTTTTTGTATTAATATGCATATATTCACATAGATCCAGAACTTGAACACATTTATGAATAAGAGACTGCAGTGATATATGTTAACGTTTTCTCACCGACATGAACTAGTCAAGGTCTCTTCATAAACCATGCGTGTATCATAAAAGCGGAAGAGGTGATACAGGTTTACAGACACTTTTATTATTAGAGGGCTGCAATCATTAAAAAAAAACAAAAACTCCAGTCATCACCACAGATAGTCAAATTTCCCACTTAAGACAAATGGAAACTGCTATAAGCAGGAAATACTTAAAGTTTGGCCTTTTTGCTAGAAAAATTACTCAAAATATGACTTGGTTATCAAAATAGTTACAATTAAGTTACTGCTGATGACAAATTGACTAATGCTTCAGCTCTATATTACTGTAATTAATATTTATAATTATTAGTATGTTTCTTTGCCTCTTTTTTTGATAAAGCAACTGGTTACAGCATTGGCTTTGCTTTATTGAAGTTTTAGTTGGTTCACTGGTAAATTGAATGAATTACAGCCCGAGAGCTCAAGATTCATTGATCAAGAACGACAGAAGCAACTTTTGTTAGATAGATACATCTGTGGATACAGCTGTGGAATATTAAATCATCCATCTTTGCTCACTACATATTAGCCTGTTTTACCCTCAACTGTGCATAAACTACAGGCTATATGAACTTTTTAAAATACAGAAACATGAAATTATCAGTTATCTAATCCGTATCGGCCAGGAGAAGTAATTATCAGAACTGATAATTACCTACTAAAATAAACAAAAATATTACCAAAATAGACCAAAAATACTTTGACAATAAAAAAAAATCCATATTTTGCACCACTAGAAGATAGATAGATAGATAGATAGATAGATAGATAGATAGATAGATAGACAAGACAGGTCGTGCCAATAACGCACGGAAACATTATGTAACCGCACTTTCTTCTCGCCTGAAACACCAATCCACTCAATCCACTTTGAGCTGGGCCATATTTGATAAGAGCAGCAGCATAATTTTTGATTTTTGTAAAAGTACACAAAGTATCAAACCAGAACCTCCCCACTGTCTCACATGAACTGTACAACGAGTTCACTGCACTTTGACTGCACACTTTTGTCCCGATAACATCCCCATAATTTGACTTCTCTGATAGTTTCTGGCTGCTATTATTTGTCTCCCCCCATAAGGTACCAAGAGAAAATGTGCTTTCCATAAAATGCCAGACAACCATTTTCTCCATCATTTTTCATCCACTTCTGTCAACCCCAATCACTGCACCGCGCGCGGCGCAAATCTGCACTTTTGACGCTACCTGCGTGACATTTGAGGCTTAAACCCGCCAGTCGCTTCATCTCCCACTTCAGATCAATAAGGAGCAAACTTTTTCTACAGTACAGTTGGTGGTTGGAGGAGAGAGGATATGAACCCGCAGCATGATGAACTGCTGTGTCCCGCACAACAAAACTATCCTCAGCAAGCGCGTGAAAACGGAGAAAAGTCAGAGGTGGAGTCGGGAATATATGAAATAGGTGTGTACCTGTGAATTTTCCCCAGAGTTTTGCCCGCCACCGCCTTAAACCTGTCTGGTCGGATCTCCATCCTCGCAGCTTCTTGACCCGGCCGGTGTGCTGATGTCCCGCGCGCCCTCCTGTCCTGCCTGAGCGCGCACAGTCCTCCCTCTCTCTCTCTCTCTCTCTGTCTGTCTCTCCCTCTCTCATCCCTCCCTCCCCACACCAGCTTCCTCTCACATGGGCCACAGGAAGGTGGAGGCCTTCTGCTTCACTGGAACAAATGACATGTCGCTTGTGGTCTTTATTTCACTATAGGAATACACATGATATAACTGAAACATATTTTTAAGTCTTAACCTATGACTACTGTAATAATTAGGGGAGAGTGGGGACTGTTGCAACACTTTTTCTCAGTTACTCAGATTATTTGGACTACACCAGTGATGGAAAGAGTACTGCAAATTTGTACTCACATTTAACAGTCTTTACAATTTTACATACAATTTTAAAGAATTATCAGTTGCAGGTATTGAATCCAAAGGGGTTTCTGTTTCTCTAAATCATCATTCTAGTACTCCTTTACTCCTCAGATCTCCATCCTCGCAAGTTTTTTTTTAAAATCTGTATGTTAGTGTATGCATGTGGAAAAAATTACACACTTAAAAAATACTTAACAAAAGTAAAAGTACCCAAAAAATGACTTAATTACAGTAATGAGTAGTTGTAAAATAGTTAGTTCCACCCCTGGGCTAGACCAACCAAATCTTTATATGTTAAACCGTCTGCTAATTAATTAATTAATTAATTGATCGAATTGAAAGATGTTGCAAATGACCCCAAATGACCCCAACCCTGGGGACAGTTGCAAAATGATCAGGCGATGGTTGCAACATTTTAAAAATGCATTCAATTTCTCTACTTAGATTTTTTGTCTCAGTATGCACAGTATTCTGAAAATATGCAATGTTTTACAGTAATATAATAGCATTATTTATTTATCAAATTGAAAAGTTGAGTTCTAGTGTAGAACGTCGTGCAGATATTACAGATGCCAAACAACCTTTTTATTTCAGTGTGAAACAGGAAGAATGAAACCATTTGCAATGCAACATTTGCATTTGTATTTGGGTGAACTATCCCTTTATATATATACTGTTGTGTGGTCTGTTTTAACATGGCAGCTTAGCTTGGGGATAGTTGCAACAACATGTTGCAACCATCCCCACTCCATCAGCCATGATCGAACATGTGCCACTTAGAAACACTGAACTAGACACAAGCTAAACATGTCATTTAGAAGTCAACAAAACAAGGATCCAAACTAAGTTTTCATCAATTCATACAAAAGTCTGGACTGCTTGATAAAAATATAGCTCATAAAAAACATAGCTTTCATACCACAAAAAACAAGTTTTTTCAATAAATACAGCAGCAGAAGTTGAATGTGTTTTCTCTCTGCCTGGTTGGGAGAAGCCTTACTTAATATGTGAATCAAAAGATATGTATGTATCTGCTCAACAATTACATCAGTGTTGAATTAATTCAACCAGAACAGGTGTCGGCAGCCAAATGCTGATTTATGGTCTCCAATCCAACCTAAGCCTCAGACTGTAAAATTTAAATGTATGTGATTTGACAACAAATTTGATCACTGTTAGCCAGTATTATATTACTTTACATATATTACAATTTCCAGAACTGAAATTATATTACAGTTACTAATTCAAGTAACTCTGAGTTACTGAGTTACTTTTTGACCTAGGGAGGCTATTGTAAGTACTGACAAAATAACCGAGTTTGTTTGGCTCCTCCAGAGAGAATATGTGGTGATGGAATCTAATTTGAAGGTTTGAGTGGTGATGTGTAAATCATAAAAAGGCATGCAGTCAGGTTGCTGTAGAGGTTTATTTAAGTCCTCATCAAGTACAATAAAATATTACTACACACTGAACACATGTAAAAACAATGCTGTGGTCTTATGAGGTAAAATGATACAAATATAATGCAAAATAAATTTATTTTACTGACATATTCACATCCAAACTGATTCACAACACCAATGAACACAAATTTTTGAACACACACACGCGCGCACACACACACAGCCGTGGACTCAGGTTGTCTAAAGAGCAGGGGTCAAAAAAATAAAAAAGGCCACCATGTACATGCTGGGGCACCGGCACGTCAAAATTTGTGATGTATTTACAGTGAAACAGTTCCAATCCCTTGGTAAATTAAAATAATTTTATTATGTGACTTTGATCACAACAACTACTACACCTCTCTAATAAAAACACACAGAACTATTTAACCATTTAAAGGCACATGGAGCCTAAATCATTTTCTATCATGTAGGCCAGCCTATATGGCACTGCCTCATGTTTTCTCCAGTGGAAGGGAACCATAGAGGGCATTTTTACATTGTTCTTTTGAGCATGGGGGAACCAGGTCAGAGTCCACTAGTGCACGCACGCACACACACACGCACACACACCACAGATCCTCAAGGTAGAATGTTTTCATGCAAATCTATACTTTACAGGTAGATAAAAATACTCTTCACTAAGCATATTGTTGTCTGTTTCTGCCTCACCTCACCAGCCACAGGCCAACAGGCGCCAACGTGAAATAAGGCGATTACAAACAACTGACACACCAAGTTTGACATTCTGGTGGCTGGTCAATTTCCTACTCTAAAACTTTCCATAATTTCTTTGATTCACCAAATATAGCAGCTCATTCCTTTTACATGTATTAGTGAGTGTTTTTTTATTTTCTGAACAGTATGGCTATTCCTGGCTCAGAAAATGGACAGAGCGAGGTGCAAGGAGTAGCCGTAATTTAATGACCACAAAATCTAAAAAGCTTTTCTGCAATGTAGAGTACACAAAAAGACTCATCCTCAGATAAAGAATAATTCTGTTTATGACTGCCCTCCCTCCACTTTGCAATCTCTCTTGCAGGGTCTTGCTCATACACTCTGTGAGGTTCAACTTTAAAAACATTTCGTCCTTTCACAAACAACTACCCTCCTGCTGCCGTGCTCACACCACCGTATCTTGTTCCTCATCTTCCTCCTCCTGCTGCGGCAGGAGCCGGTAGTGTTCATTGCCAATCGACAATGGCAGGACGAAGGCAGTCCTGGGATGAGCCTCGTCTTCCTCAGCAGGGTCTTGTTGGGAGTTGAAATCCAACTGCTCAGTGGAGCTGCACTTGGTGTACATCTCGCGGTGCATCTCCTGACTGCCCACCTCCTCAGCGCGAGCGTTACGCTGCCTGCGGTTTTTCAACATGGAGTGGATGTAGCCAATAGGCACAGGCAAGCTGGCAAAGACTATAAGCATGACGATCATAGCAAGACCCCAGCCAGGGTACTGGAGAGTCATCTCAGAGGCCTGAAGAGGGGAAAAGACAGAGCATGTCAGAGAAACATGGGCAGGCACAACACTGCTCAAAATCTAACCTTCTTTACCATAAAAAAAAAAAAATCTGATTAAATGATTCCTGCAGGACAGTTGTTCACAACCTCCTTTGCTTGGAGCCCCCTACTACTTTTATCTACCAAAAGAATACGTGAATCAATCTAAAGCTTAACTGTCAAAAATTAACATCAGTTATATGTTATATTTGTTTCCATTACAATTTTTCTTTGGGTAAATGTTTAACATTTTTAACAGTTGGCTTATACACACTCATCCTTACTAAAAGAGTAGTAAAGATTCATTACTACAGAGTTTGGGAGGTCACAGAGCCTACAACAGTATTTTTGAGTGAAGACAAAAATATGTATCTTTTTAAACTATTTTTGTATACAGACTTTTGTCTAAATTGTTATTTTAGTTAACATCTATAAATCTAATTTTGACAGCCTCAGAGCAGAGAAAGCCTTGGGGAACCCCTGATTATTACTGGGATGGCCTGGACCCCAGGTTGGGAAACTAATGCTGTATGAGACAGGGTCTTTATCACAGCTATTATTTGCATATCCATAGATAAGAATATGAAAAAGGTTAAAGTGAGAGTTTGCCTTAAAATCAAAAATACATATTTTGCCCCTGGCCTGTAGTGTCATTTATCTATCTAGATTGTTTTGGTGTGAGTTGCAGTTTTATACCAGCTGTAGAGACATCGGCCTTCTCTCCAAAATAACGGGACTAAATGACACTCACATTGTTGTGGTCAAAGCACAAAACAAATTCAAAACCAATGTCACTTTCCAAAAATCATGACCGGGTTACTCAAGATAATCAGCAGACCTTGTTGTGAACATTTTCATGTAGGAACTACTTTCTTTCTACTTGAAGGTTCTGGTAGATTTTTACTGCAGAAAGAAAGTAGACACTGGTTTTGAATTTTTCACATATATTTGTTTTGGTGCTTTGAGCATGACAAGCTGATTGTCATTTAATCCCATTATATCAGAGGAAAGACAGACATCTCTACGGCTGATATCTCTAAAACTTGGCAACTCGCACCAAAAAAATCTAGACAGGGAAATAGTGCTACAGGCCGGGGGAAAAAAAAGTATTTTTGATTCTGGGTGAATTGTCCCTTTAAGAAAAGAAATCAATAGTTATTGTAGTTGAGTGCAGTCAGGTGAACAAACATACAAAGAGATATTCTGATGAATGTCACTAATTGACAAAACTATAATAAAGGATATTTTGAAATTAATTCCTTCAGAATTGGAAAAAAATAGTGGTCCAGTGTCTTACTGTGTTTTGATTCCAGGCGGTGTATGTGGGCCCCTTCAAGGCCATGCGCAACAAACTGGCAGTCAGAAGACCAACCATTGCCAGCAAACACACATATTTCCAAAGATATTTGTACACCACTGGAGGGCGCCATTTGAGCATGAGTTCAATGTCATCCAGGAAGCTGCAGTGATGGAGGATATTTATATGACATGCATCTTTTCAAAATAAGGAATAAAGGCAATGATACAGCACAGACAAAGACAAAAATAGTTTATCAGTATTGGTTTCTTACCGATCTGTTCCATAAACCCACGCCACACTGTAGGTTTCAAAGACCACTACAATGACTAATGGGAGAGTTGCAGAGTAATCATCAAACATAGTCACAAAATAGTTGCCTGAGCGCTGGGTGAACAACAGTCCCAATAAGAACCCCAAAGCACAGCTGGAAACTGAAAAACAAATAAGAAAGCAGACAGTGTAAGAAAATAAATTATCTGAAAAAACAAAGCACTGATGTATTTAGATCCATCACTTCAGTAAAAGTATTAAAGCGTTACTCCACTCTGTGAGATTAAGCCATTCAGTATGTACTCACCACTATGCTGATGTGATGATAAGTGAAGATCTTCAGTTCACCAAACAATCCTGGAGTTTTAGGAGATACAGGGTAGCAGCCTCATCCAGTGGCAGTGAATGGTGACCACGGATAAAACGTTAAAAATAGCACACAAAACAAGCACAAAATGTCTCCATCCTGTTTGTGTGGTGTAATCCAAGTGTCCGCAAGCCGCGACATTAAAAATTAACCGCAAAAGACGCCATTTTCGCCATGTTTTTAGCAGAAATATCAGCTGTTGCATGTAGCTGGTAGGATGTAAACATGGCGTCGATCGAGACTTCGTATATATCGTAATGGACGCACGTGCGGAAGTCTCACGAGATCGACGCCATGATTACATCCTACCGGCTACATGCAACAGCTGATATTTCTGCAGGATGGAGACATTTTGTGTGCTATTTTTTAACGTTTTATCCGTGGCCACCATTCACTGCCATTGTACTAGATGAGGCTGCTACCCTTTTTCTCCTAAAACTCCAGGATTGTTTGGTGAACTGAAGATCTTCACTTATCATCACATCGGCATAGTGGTGAGTACATACAAAATGGCTTATTCTCGCAGAGTGGAGTATCACTTTAATACAACACTCTGAAAATACTTTTCTACAATTACAAGTCCTAAAGACTTCACAATCTCAGTAAAGTAAAAGTATTATCATCAAAATATACTTACAAAATATGAAAATTAAAAGTACTTATTGTGCAGTAAAGTGGTCCCTGTCAGTGTTTTACTATTATATACTTGATGGTTTTGGATTGTTATTACTGCTGCATTCATGTGTATGTTTCATTTAACTGCTGTTGATGTTTCACGTTGAGCTAATTTTAACTACTTTATGTACTGTTGGATAGTTCAGTCTACAGCATACATCATGGTCTATAAGATCATCATGTTTGTAGCACCGCTGTCCTGTGAGAACCATGTGCCACAAAAAAAACAAAAAAACAACAGGCCTGTTTTCAGCTTTGTAATAATGCATTTCCAGCTAATCCATCTTGGAAATAAAAAAAGGTTTTCACTGGACAAGTTGGCGATGAAAACTGTAATCTGTAACGTATATAAGTAAAGCTGTGAGACAAATGTAGTGCAATAAACATACAATACAATACAATACAATATTTGCCTCTGAGATGTAGTGAAGTAGAAGTACGAAGTTGCGTAAAATGGAGATACTCAAGTAAAGTACAGTACCTTACAATTGTACTTAAAGGACCAGTGCGTAAAGTTTACATGAATTTACTGGCAGAATATGTCAGAAATGGAATATAATATTTATAAGTATACATTTATTGGTGTATAATCACCAGAAAATGAGAATTGTCATGTTTTAATTAACTTAGAATGAGCTGTTAATAACTACATAGGGCATGGGTTCTATTCCAAGGTGGCCACCATGTTTTTACAGTAGCCCAGAAATGACAAACAAACACTGGCTCTCACATTTCGCAGCCAGCACAGGTTCTCCTACACACTTGGAGGGGGAGACTGACACAAAACTTGAATAAAACTTAAATATTATCTCGTCCATTAACATGATTTCTGCCTGAGTCAGTTCAGAGAGATTTTCATTTGCAATGGTGGTTTCTGAACAATGCAGAAAACGACTCCCATGATCCCATGGTACTACAGATGCAATCAAACTGTGTGTTTTGTTATAAATTTGAGAGACACCTCTAGTAGAACTTACATATTGTGCATTTAACTATATAAACCTTCATTTTAACCACATATGACTTGACAAGAGTCATGTTAACAAAAATTGTGAGTGCCTGTAATGCAGAGCATCATTTGAACTTGTGTTGGTGTGTGTATGTGTGTTACCAGTGAGTATGGTCCGGTGACGCCCCAAGAGACTAAAATTGTCCATGAGAGGTGTGAGGATTCCCTGCATGGTCCCAAACATGGTGCTGAGGCCCAAGTTGAGCAGCATCAGGAAAAAGAGAGTGGACCAGAAGGGGCTGGCAGGGAAAAGGGCCATCACCTCAGTGAATGCTATGAACGCCAGGCCTGTCCCTTCAACTCCCTGCGCTCACAACAAGGGAAGACAGAAAAGGTAGAGGAATTAAGTCTCAACAAGAATTTTACAAATGTTGACTGAGGATTGAAAACAAGTATTTGGTGGCTCTATGCACTTTCAGTTGATAGCGTTCAATAGCAGCATACCAGAAGCACCACTGTAGTAGCCGGTGCAGTAGTCTCTGCAGCAGGGGGTGAGGAATTTATTCCCTGTGCTACCAGGGCCTCATAACCAAGGTGCTTCTTTATTTAATGCTTTTACATGCTTTTTAAACTACATCTGAAAGTGCTTTGCACATTTATGGTGGATCAAAAGCTACAAATCTAGCAGAAGAAGGGCTACTATGTGTCCATTCTGGTACATTTATGAAAATATACTTTTCAGTACAAAAATATACTCCTCTGTTTTTGTAGTATGACATTTTTTTTGATCAAATAAACACTGTTAGGTAACATTACTTTAAGCACCCCTTCCTTTGTTTCTTTAGTTTCTCCTTTCACTCCTCTACCACAGCTTGTCTCCTGGACACCTGCTGGTTACAGTGTCCCATATGTTTTCTTCCTCTTGTGAGCTGGATAGTTTACTGTATCTCACAGATACCTCAGGGGTCCTGGGAACCTCAGCACTCCACCTACTTACTATTGTTGTTGAAATGTTCACCTCCCTCATTCTTTTCTAAAGCAAGCCATTGTCCAGCACCTCAGAAAGCAACCTGTGGTGGTCGTTTCTCTTTCAGATATTTGTTCTTAAAAAAGGGATCAACACTTTTCCTGTTATTCTGTGAATAAAACAACAGCTTTGTGGAATTCAGGTTTTTACCACTGACACACAGGTGGTTGACACGGCATCTTAGTGCTGGACGACGGACCTGATTGGATACCAGTGGCCACTCCATATTGCTGGACATACTTTAGTTAGGTATCTAATGCAATTTAGTGCATTCATACAGTACATTACAGCAAAGCCACTATGACCACTGTACTGTACTGTAAAGCAGTACCCATTTTTTACTCTGTCATTCACATTTTTACAATGGGAGAAGGTAAGAATCACTTTAAGCCTACAACAATTAAAATAGCCCCCATTTATTTCCATATCATTCATGTCAAAGCTACAGGAATCCAGTGGGTGGAGCAAAAGAGCCACATGTGGCTCCAGAGTCGCAGGTTGCTGAACCCCCGACTTAAGTCAACTTAAGTGCAACTACTGCACCTTCAAGTCTGATCTGTTTCACAATAAAACTCATCAATTTTGTACTTTTAAAAATACTAAACTTTATTTGAACTGCACTGATTCTGCTTCTTTCAGAGCCTTTTTTTAAAAAAAAAATCCCTTTTAGCCTTGAATAATTCTTCTGAAAGTGCTTTCTATGTAATGACATCTGCCTTGATTACTCCTATATAATGAAAGTTAATTATACTGTATATCAAGAATACCTTCTTCATTTCCTCCTCCAAATTGCAGTCAGTGATGTTAGGACCCATCATGTCGCTGTGGTGACTGTACCACTCTCTGTAATCAGCTATAGACACAGAGCTTGGATCTGTCGTGTTGATCCACGGCCAACCACGGGCAACCAACTGCTGGTTAGATACATCGGACGTCATGAGGTTTAGAAGACCAAGATTCCTGGAAGACATCAGAATAAAATGCTAAAATATGCAATATTTGCCTTGAAAAGCCATTATGGTTGAGAATGCACATCAAATATGTGATATTACTGCATAACATTCTCTCTCACACTGTTGTATTTAATAAATCTGTCAATCAGCCTGCAGAGTAATTGATTTCTCACATTTAACAATCAGCCTTATGTGAAAGTAGTTATTTTATTTATACGGTTAAAAATGTACCGCTATTATCAGTATTATATTCACACGCACGCATGCACGCACGCACGCGCACACACACACACACACACACACACACACACACACACACACACACACACCTACACACACACACACACACACACACACAGCCGTACTCAGCCACGCAGCGCAGTGCGATGTTCTTGGCACGGAAACCCATCACAACGAAAACCACTAGCGAGGCCAGCACAGATGTCATGAAGTTGATGCAGGAGACCATCAGTGCGTCCCTGTGGCAGTTGTTGTGCACTGGATTGTAGGAGGAATATGCAATAACGGAGCCATAGCCCAGTCCAAGGGCAAAAAACACCTGTGTAGCAGCCTGCCGCCACACCTGCACATTACCCCAGATTTCCAGCTGAAATGACCACAAAATAAAATCTCATTAGCATCTAGCTCTCCAGCTATTTTCTATTTGGCATTCATCAGATTTAAAATTAAAATTAAGTAAATTAAGTCCCGTAAAAAAGGCAACATGAATATGATCAACCACATGATGAAATCTGTGCTTACTTTAGGATAAAACATATAGGTGATCCCCTCCATCGCACCGTCCAACATCAACCCTCTGATGAGGAAAATAAAGAGCACCACATAGGGAAAGACTGAGGAAAAGTACATCACCTAAGATTTGGAAAAAGAAATGGAGGATGATTTTCCAGATATTTTTTAAAGGAACAGTTGAATGTTTTGGGAAATATGGTTGGTTACTTGCTCTCTGGCAGAGAGTTAGATGAAAAGATTGATACCACTTTTACAGAAGAGAACGGATCCCCTCATCTAACTCAGTCAGAGGACAGACAAAAAATTTCCCCAAAATGTTGCCTAGTTCCAATGATACAAGGATACGTGTTTATGAGTGCTGAAGTACTGGTTGTTGATATGGGAGCTTTGGTGACAAAGAGAGGCTAGCTTACCTTTGCAGAAGACTTGATGCCCTTGATCATAGCCAAGGAGACGATTGCCCAAGCAGCCAATAAACAGCCCGTCATGATGGGGTTAAACTCTCCAGATTCATCGATGGAATTTGTGATGTTAAGAGCTTTCCGAAACCAGAAATACGATGTTGGAGAGGAACTTGCACATTCTTTCACTGTTGATTGAGGACAGACAGCACTAAGGACCTTCTAACGGCATCTATGTGACATCGGTTTGATTAATTGATGAATTATTTCAGTACCTGTGGCATTGGTAGTTACATCAATTGGACACTGCTGCCATGGCAGAGGATACTGAAAAGAATTCCCCATGTAGAACAGGCTCCATGCAATGATAACATTGTAGTAAAGAGCCACGTAAAAACAGACCTAGAGGAGAAAAAAGGATTCATGAATGATTGACTTCATAAATTATCAATATTTACATAGCAAGTCCTTGAAATTTAGCATAGAGTATCTGCTGAGCTGTATTTTGGTCTGTGAAAAGTTCTGTCAAGGTCAAAACTGTGTTTTCCATGTGGACAAAAGCAAGCTACATGTTTTCTACATTAATGCATGTAACCCAAAAGTCATTCAGTTATTATAAAGCTATTGGCACTAAAGTGTAGCCATAATGAACTGTGACACTGACATTGCCTAGGACTAAAAGAGCAGTGAGGCTTCTTGGAAAAGACAGGAGTTAAAAAAAAAAAAAAACATGGGCGTCTCAGCATACAAGTATACGTCTGTGAGCTGTATGTGCACAGAAAGTTCTTGTACACTCTGTGTTTGCCTTGTCCCGTCTGCAGAGAAAAGTGTTATGCAACAAACTGCCAGCACTACAGCACACTGACTCTCTCACATTATACCATGGCAGACGTGATCATCGTCCTTTCTTAGTGTACACACAGTGTGGCTAGTAATAAAAAGAAAGTTGTTTACAGAAAGGTAATAAAGGAGGCAGTACAAGCTTATGTGTTTTAATGAAATAAATGGAGGAAGACATTCACGCTTATGAATCTTTTCATCCTGGAGCTCATATTAAAGGAGAAATCTGCAATATATTTGCTGTAACAAACCACAAAATGACCATGATATGTCATCAAAGATCAAGGAAATATGATAAGTTAAATTACTCCAAAGCTACAGCTGCAGTGTATCCCTTTGAAGTTTCTATTCCAGGCCAGAATAATTGTTTTTGTTTGGCTGTCTCATGTTAATTAGAGTTCAAATTAATGCTGACCGTTCGCAGAATGAGTTTGTTCATGTGTCAATGCAAAATCATTAACCTTGTAGAGGGCATAGATGTTTATAAAGGAGTAATATGTTAATGGCGGCTGGCAGGCAGTGAGCCAGGCGGTCACTAAACTTAAATTCCAGACTGTGTATTTTCAGATAAGTGGGCTTTTCTTTTCAGGATAAGCTTAACTTAGCTTGACATTGTCAGACAACTGACAATTATAAACAACTGATCAACTTACAGTGCAGGACTTGTCGTGCTCCTGCGCTCCTGCAGAGTTCCTGCAGCCTGTCCGATCTTCCCTGAGTCTGGGGAGGAGGGGGTGGGGAAAACAACTCGCTTCAACCACAGCTCATATATTAAATAGGATTTAAACCTATTTAACATAGCATCTATAGCTCCCAACTCCCAACTCCCAACTCCCAATTTGGACTGCTATACTCATTTTTGTATACACAATGCCTTAATATTGCTCCTTTAAAAATACTGATGATGGTCCTATCTTTGAAACCCAAATATAAAAGAAACAACCAGCTACCAAACCACAGACACTATAAACTATGAGTAAGCATTTTGCCGATGTGTGTGTAAACATCAGCCTTTTATTTCTGAACAGTGGTCATAGTCATGGTACAGGATGGTGAATGGATTTCATTGCTTCCCCATTTTGGATATATTTATTTGCTCCAACTAACAAATAATCCAAAGTATAACTTTTTAGAAATACACGAACAACAGTTTAAGCCAAAAAAAAAAAACAGAAAAAAAAATATTGTAAACAAATACACAACATCTTAATCCTCACCATACAGCTGGAGTAGCCAATCCCTGCGAGCTTCGGGGAGATATGTTTCCAAACACCGATGCTCCCCTGGCGAATGCTCTGGCCAGCTGCCAGCTCCATAAAAAACAGTGGAACTCCCACAATCAGTAAAAGAAAAACATACAGCAGCATGAAGGCCCCTGGAAGGAAGGAAGGAATATTTAAAAACATGAATGCATATATATATACAAACACATGCCTGAACCATTTTACTTTGTACCTTTGTTCCTTTATAGTTCCTTCTATGTTTGTTCTGCAGTTTGCCTCATTTATTTTTGAACAATTTTTCTCACAGCTGTGTTGTTAAGCGTTTGCGTATTTGCCCATGTAAAAAAGTAAAGTAAAGTAGTCCTCAGCTGTTGGTTTCAAGAAAGCTACTGCGATGATCAGTCAAAACCACTGAGCTGAAATGTACAATTCATTCTTTGAAGACACTCACCTCCTCCATTTTGGTGGCAAAGGTATGGGAACCTCCACACATTCCCTAGACCCACACTGAACCCCACCTGGGCCAACACATACTGGATCTTAGAGTCCCATGCTGGCCGGTCTTCATCTGAAGTCTCAGCTGCAGCTGTAAGCTGAGTTTCAGACTGGCCTTCGCCAAGCCAGGCTCCATCCTCATTACTCTCCAATGGAGGTTTCTCCGTCTTGTCATAAACAAAGAAGAAGAAGACGTATGATAAATTTAATCAGTTGATATGAAGTTTCTTATCGACATGGAATAGTCAAGATAAAATTAAACATGATATGTTATCCCTCCTTCTATGCACATGGAAATTAGATGTGTATAAAGATAAAATATTTTACCCATGCACCTACAAACAAAAACCTTCAAAGAAAAAAAAAAAAAGTTAGGACACTATGTAAAAATGGGCACAAAAACATCCCATCACAGACGCTGGCTTTTGTGCTGGTAACAATCTGGATGGTGCTTTTCCTCTTTAGCCCACAGGACACAATGTCCAAAAACACACTACTCTCTGTCAGTCCATCTCAGAAGAGCCTGGGTCGCAGAGAAGTCAGCTGCGTTTCTGGGTGCTGTTGATAAATGGTTTTTGCTTTGCATGACAGAGTTTTAAAATACATTTGTAGATGCAGCGACAAACTGTGTTGACTAACAATGGTGCTCTGAAGTGTTCCCAAGCCCATGGAGTAATATCCTTTATAAAATTGTGGCAGTTAACATATGAAATATGAAAGGGGTACAGTGTCTGGGGGAGGGCTGATTAAAGACCACTGAGAATCCAGAGGAGGGAATGAAAATATGTGTGCTAAACTCTGGCCTCCACCCCTCACCTGCCATGTAAAAACCCATTTGTAAGACATATGTGTTTTACTGTAACTCATGCAGCGCTCCAATTTCATAAATAAACAGTCTCACTTTTTCCCATGTGAGAATAAGTGAGACTCTGAGACCCTGTCTGTCTGTACACTGTGCAGTGTCTGGAGTTATAATCCTTAAGATTTTCATGAAATCAATACGGTTGGCAATTTTTCAGCAATAGCTGTTAATTACTTGCTGTAATTACCTCTCTATATAGTTTCCATCGTTAGTGGTGGAGTCTATCATTCCCGCACTGGATTCAAATTGCTTTCAAGCGCAAGGAATTCACAGGAAATGATGCATGCATCTATTCAAGCATTACAGTGTTTTAAATTTTATTTTTAGCTGCACTCTCCCACAGCTGTATCAGAGCTGTGTTAAGTTTCTGCTGATGCAAACCCTTTTGCTTCACATTAAAATCACCATTAACTGGCAAAACTCACGGTGGATTTTATTGTGAAATAGTCACGGAAAATGAAATGTGCTTGTCAGCTAGGTAACTGCTAACCTTGATTGTTCAACAAAAATGCATCTGAGACATTTTCGCACTTGCCAATAGTACCAGTAACCATGGTTACAGAGGGGTTGTTTGGTAAGAAGTCATGCTGTCACAATGCCTGATTTTAAAAGTCGATATAATACTGATATTTTTAAAAAAAAAGATACTTAATACCTCTTTCAATACCAAAGCAAAAAGAAAAAAAATGGTAGGTGCACAAAATAGGATCATTTTTTATTAATGACCAGCACACAGAGCTGGTACAGAAAAAGTCACTCAGTATTGTCTGGCTTTGCTCATCTGCAAGCCACATTTCATACAGGATGATGAACTGAACTGAACTGAACTGAAGTCTTGAATGAGCACTTAAATCTGTTTTTTTGCAGCTCCAGTACTTTTGATAATATAATTAATGGATACTGTATCATTTTAAACATGTGGTATCTAAAAAGTATTGATACATTTGACAACATAGACTACTACAGTTTTGCTAAATGACTGTTATCATTACATTGACATGTACGATTCTAATGAATAATTTCCATTGAGAAATATGCTGTCTTAACTCAGAGACTATTTTCATACACTTGTAGATAAACATGACAAACACAAACACAAACACAAACCTTTGACCTCCAAATTCTAGTCAGTTTATCCTTGAGTACAAGTTGACATGTGTACCAAATCAGCAGAAATTTCCTCATCATGTTCACAAGATTTAGGGCTGGTTTAACAACACTTCCGGAATTGGTCAGCCCAACTTAAACATTCAAAATCAAATTTAAATAGATTGCATGTAGCTGTGTAGCTTTTTTTTCTCCCACATTCTAGTTATGCTGCTCATTTAGTGACATTTCTCTTTATGGCATGTTGTTTCAAAGTTTTAGAAATTACTTGATAGATGATTGGCACATCCCTAATGAGAACAGGATGGATGGCCAACCTTAAGACATAATTCCTTTGGCTGAAGCTGTCACCAGCACAGAGGCATAGAAATGCAGAGAAAACGCCAATGTGAGCTTTCAAAGCTCAGAAAGTATAATGAAACTCTCCGTGCAAAAGAACACCAGATCATCAGACGACACTTGAACTATACACTCCCAGCAACTAAGATGTGTGGGCAAGATCCAGAATGGTCTAACATGAGCCAAACTGGCTTAAGAATATGACCCAGCTGGATGATTTGTATGTGCCACTGCTGGTATCAGCTGGTGAGAATGGAAAATTACAGGAGGTGTATGACCTAGAAAAGTACATGGCTAGTAAAGACACATGGCCAGAGAAGTCAGGTGATTTCAGAAATATGTATACACACATGCACAGACTGCGAGAGAGTGACAAAAATATGCATGCACTCACAAATAGACAAGAGGGGAAGTGGGGAGAGGAGTATCCACTGGGCTGAACTCTGGATGGTGGAGGGATAGTCTTGAGTGACGTGTGGGTGAGAGTGGGTGGGAGAACCTACTGGGAGGTGTTAGGATCACATTGGTTCACACTGTGGGTGGTGCTGAGGTGCATGAGTGGACCATGTAGTGGATATAGTTGATAACAAGGCAGGAGAAGGCTATTAGAATGTATTATTAAACGTTTTGAAGACCCATTTATCATGGCAAAACAGGCTTTTGCTGTAGTAGTGGTGTCACATTAGTCAAACATCAAACAAATAATTGATTAATTGATAACTCAGTAATTGATTACAGCCCTTGTTACCTCCAGATTGAGCTAACCTTGGATAGTGATTCATCAAGGTTACCTGAACCTCATTTCGCCGTGTTACTATATTATGAACTGATAAAGTCCGCTATCATAAAGCTATCAAATCTGTGACTAACCTTGGTCGCGTGACTTTTTCTGTTCAAAGAAAAACAAAATGCCCTTCAATATGACTAGAAAAAAGAGATCTCATAGAAAAAAGTTTCCAAAATTTGTCCCTGAAACAGCCCTTTACATAAATGTAGATTTAACTCAGATTTACAAGTTTGGATATTTCAGTGCATTCTCACAGAAAGCAAATTTTATTTTAGTTTGTTGGTGATGAACCAATTTGCAAACAACTGTAATTTGTTATAAACTGAGAGGCTGTTGTATTTAATGTTCACTTCCACTTTTTCGGACGCTGTAAAGAGGACTCTAATATGCGTTTAACTTTTAACACTTCTTTAAAAGAAGTGAAAAAAGACTAAGCTACATGTTTAATCTTTAGATCTGGGCCTTGCTACAGTCTTGCTAAAGAACTACTGGATTTCTCTCTTTCCTGCCCCTTTTCTATAATTGGCTAACCCTAAATTATCTTCTTGCCACATAGCCCCATAGCCCCCTTCCCCCAGCGCGCGCGTACGCGCACGCACACACACACACACACACACACACACACACACACACACACACACACACACACACACACACAAATGGAGCAAAAGAGAGAGCAGTTGTAAATTTTTGCCTATTGGTCAGCTATCTCTGGATACAGTTGGTAAACAGGCAACCACACTTCACAGTGCAAAGCATGCAGCAGTGGTCCAGCCGGCCTAACTAATAAAAACACCTTTGTTTTGTTTTTATAGACCACTGAAATGTTTTATAAGTACAATATAATCACAGTTTGTGCAAATATAGTTAAAGTGGATCACATATCCAAGAGTGCAGCATATTACTGACTGTCAGCTTTAAAGTTGCTTTTATTCATCAATGTCAAGGTATTTACACCACAACCAGCATCCACTAAAACAGGATAAGGATAACTTAGGATGGTAATATTTAAGTCTATTCAATTAAAAATATTTTATTCGTGTTTTTTTGGATTAATTTTTGGATTTGCACTTTTTCTTGTACTTCCTATATTCTTTTCCCTTTCTTTCTTTTAGTATTTGAAATTTCTAATTTTTAAATTTTTTAAATGTTCTTTTCTTTTTACATTTTCTGCTCTTACTGTTAAATGTCCTGTCTTTATGTAAAGCACATTGAGTTGCCTATTGGTATGAAATGCGCTATATAAATAAAGATGCCTTGCCTTGCCTTGCTTTAAGGAGTGAATCAAAGTGAGCCAATCTGCAAAGTAAAATTCACACCAACAGTTAATTTGCACAAATATGTTAATGATGCTGATGCTAGAAAGAGCTTTAATTAATAGTAATGGCCAAAAATGGCTCTTTTTTTTAGTGACTGGTGACTGATCCCTGGTCTATACACAAGGCAACTGGATCATCTTTTGTACTGTAGCTGTTCACAAGTCTAATGGCTTCTGGAAAGAAACCAAACTTTCCTCTATTTGTTTTACGTTCAGGCAACCCAAAACGCATTCCTGAGGGCAGCAGCTTAAAGTACTCATAGAGGACATGTGTGGGGCTCAAGACTCTTCTTCTTCGTAATGATGTCATATTAAATCCCCATATTTACACAGTAAAGAAAGAAACTGAAAGCAACTGGCATTCTGCTGTATTTTGAGTACACATTTATTTTATCAGATAAACTCTGGCAGGCAATAACACATTTAGATTTTTCATGACAGACCTGAAAACAACTGTATGACTCAATGCAATGCAATAACCAGCAATAAATACTGGTATACATAAAATATTTTGTTTTTGTTGATTATTCTGCTCAGGCATTTTTAGGGGCTAAACATGCTTGGAAAATCATGAAACTTGGCACATGCATCAGTCGTGGTGAAAACTTGTGTATTTTACAGGTCTTGCGCATGGGTGTGACAAAATGTCTCAATAGCACCCCTCTAAAAATTTCAACACATCTACACAATTTCAACATGTGTATCATGTCCAAGCTTACAAAAAACCTCTTGGAACCAAATACCTCAAACCCAACAGGAACTTGATTATATTGAATTTACTGTGCAGTCTGTGCACTGTTTTTGCCATTTCCTGTATTTTGACAAAACACCTCCTAGAGAATTGATCAGACTGACGTCAAAATCTGTGTCTAATTTAGAGTCTGTCATGATGAAAAACTATTAAAAGCTTGAGTTTTCGTTGAAGGGTGATCAGAAAATTCGTCCGACCTTGATGATGCTTTATTGTGAAGCTTGTCAGTTTTCATTGAACTGTCTGCCCATGGCGGCTCTGTAAATTTTGATGTTTCCCCATGGAACAGGAAGTTGTTGTATCTCAAATATACATGGTGACAATTAAGAGTCATAGTCATTGTGCAATTTTTGGCACACGCATTCAGTTTGTAAAGAACTGTGCAGGCACCCCAACCCTGCACAAACAGCATAAAGCCTGTTTCAAACATGCAATTTTACATGTCAAAGTCATGTCTGAAAATGAGCCATGGTGCCATTTTTTTCTGAAAAACTCTTTGGCAATCTGCCATCTGAGGACATAGTAACATGCCAACTCTGTTGGCTGAAGACTAAATAAACACTCATCACACTCAATCACACTCCATCAGCACAGGCCATCAGGTTGCCATACATTTGCAACTTTCATTTAAAGCCAGCTGTTCCAGGATGGAGATCAGATGGCAAAACAGGAATGAAAGAAGAGCCAAAACCTAACTGTAATGTCTTGGCAACCTTTATAATGCTGTGCCAGTTCTTAAAATTAGTAGCTTACTGGATGTATTGCAGGACTGATGTCTAACTAGTGCGAACATCACACAAATGACTGTGTGTCAACACACACATGTGTAACCACAAAACATAGGAAAATTATCTTGTGGATTACATTCAATAGAGCTTAAGCAGCAGAATACTAAAATAGTATTCCGCTAACATGAATCACATCTGTGGCACAACTGCACCGAGAAGCAGCAGAATGGGAGCTACAGTATGTTATCAACTATAATCCACAAGCACTGTTTATCACTGTAAGCTTATTTAGTCACTTTCTCTACCTGCTATGTTTTTTTTTCAGGCTGGAACTTTATCTCAGCATTCATTTATAGAAAGGAAAAGGGCCAACACCCTGCACAGGTATAGGCTAGCAAATACACATATAATACGCCTCCCCCTACACACATACACAGAATCACACAACCCATAGTATTACATAACCCAAGTGACCGTCAATCATGAACACACTCACTAATTTTTCCCCCTTCAGTGTACCTTAATGCCTATGGGACACCATGGAAAAGTACCTTGGCTACAGTATGTTATCATAGGCCCACATTTACAAAAAATCATACAGGCTACAGTTCAATCTGTAGGTTTGCAGACACTGGTTGCAAATTATTGATATGCTAGCTCTGCGCTCAATCATATGTGATTTAAAATTAAACAATAACCAAAGTGCTGCCTTTCAGTTTTAATCTGAGGTTATTTACATCCACATCACATCCATATGTAGCAATTGCTGTCAATTTTATAGTCTGCCTCAGTCTGCCCTATAGTACTGCCTCAAAATTAAGGGACTAAACTAAGTTAAAAAAATAATGCAGACTTATAAAATGCCACCCTATTCAAATTTTTTTTTTGCAATATAGTATATTAATATTTTATATATTCGCCTTCATGTACAGATACATATAGACTTGTTTCTAAACATCTGTACCTGAACCCACTGAGCAGCATAGGTATTCCTGTTAACAAATGCTGAGAAAATCAGCTGCATGGGGGAGATTATCCAAAGTGAGGTAACGTTAAACCACAGCCTTAAAGCCTGACCACTGCATGACTGCTTAAGTAACGGACAAAGGAGTATAGTTGTTAGCAGTAAATTATACAACCTCTTCGTCCAAAACTTCTCACATGAAAGAAAGTAAAGGAAAGTTAAGTAAAAGCCAGAAGTGAACAATGAGAGCCAGTAGTCATTAGAGCTCATAACGCCACGTTAATAAAGTGTAGTGTTGTGGACATACCATGCTCACAGCACGGTCCAAGAGAGGAGTAGAGTTTCCAGCAGCCTAACCCTGGTGTTGGTTTCTCTGCACGTCCCTCTTCGTCCTTTCTGGCAAGACAGCTTTTAAACTCGTCCTTTTCTTTGGCTTTGATAAAGGTCAGGGTGACAAATATGATTTTATAATGGAGAAAAGCCTCGACCAGGGAATTTTGACAACTGGTAACCACGTTTTTCCTGTGGGGAACAAACTCAGTCGTCGCCAACCAAAGAAGACATGAAGGAGAAGTTGGTGCAGCTGGAGCCAATGGAAAGACGGAGTGGGCTGAACGGCCCTACCCCAAAACGTTCACGGGGCCGGACAACACAAGAGTGGCACACAGCGCTGCTGGATGTATCCTGCCGGTTTCACTCCCACTGTAGTAAGCTTGACTGCTCTACACTACAATTAAATAGATAAAAGTTAAAAGCCGCCGATTATAATTGCTTTTATATTAGTGACATTAGGGTACAAGCGCTGATTGCATCTTTAGCAACTCTGAATTTAAGGGTCGTCCAGAGAGCACAGAACTACAGAACTCAAGTCCGCTGCGTTTAATTAGTGTCCAGTTAACTCCGAGTAGTTCAAGCAATCAGCACCCAGCTTGGACTGCTTGAGTGGGATCAGCAAACTCAAAAAACAAACAAACAAACAGACAAAAAGAAAAACATAAAATATATAAAATATCTAAATATATCAAAAAGCATCTTATTACAGATCACAAACACTTAATCATCAGTTGTACTTAGAAAATACTGGCATGGAAACTTTGTAATTTGACAATACAAAAATACATTTTATCCAAACTGATAGTATCACAATTTAGGCATTAAAGGGATAGTTCACCCAAAAATGAAAATTCAGTCTTTATCTACTAACCCTCATGCCGATTGAAGGTTGGGTTTTTAGATCACAAAACACTGTTGGAGTTTCACAGGAAAACAGCATTGCAGAATCTCCCAAACTATTAAAGTGAATGGTGACCAGTTTCCAAATGTAAAACAATTTAAAAAAAACACACACACACACAAAAAAAAACATAAAATGCTGTTCAACTGTTCGCCTGATGACATGCTGTTCACTTGTGCGTGCACACTGTCGCACCACACACAGCCAGCTCAGACAGTGTACACGTGCATGTGAACGTGGCTCCAAGCTAAGGATCTACAGTGAAGATTTAGGCTAAGAAAAGGACACTTGGATTACACCATTTAACCAGTATGGAGGCATTTTAAGGCATATGGGCCATAACGGCAGACTTCTGCAGTCTGCAGAAATTTTGCCCACCTCATACCTCTAACCTCTCAAGTCTTAATCTGCAATGTACCTGTCAAGCAAATGGAGTCTAGAGAGTCATCATGTGTAATATTTCTCATTGCACAGTCACCTGAGTCATCCATGCCAATAACAGATCAAAAAAGTGAAGGAATAGTCTAAACTTTGTATTAGAGATCACACAGTCTTTTCAAGACCAAGATCTAAGTTATTAGGCTTTTCTATAAAACGCAGTATAAACCAGATTATAACTGACATATTGCAGGTCACTAGTGAGTAGACACTTAGACGATGGAAATTTAGAACACTTGCAGTGCAACACTAGTAGACAGCAAGCCTCTGGAGTCACACAACTGAACCAAAACAAGTTGGCCAATTGTCAGCCACCTTTTGGCTGAATACAAGGAGAAGGCCTACTCCACCTAGTGGGAAAAAGGTGCCAAGATAACCCTAAATATTGCTGACATAGATCAATGAATTCAAGATCCACTATGTGTATGTATTAAATAAGGTTGGGTCAGATTACTTTGAAATGTAGAACAAATATAGTCTAATCTGAATACTTTTGGATTACATCAAAATCATACAATGAAAATATTGCACCTTACACTAAAAAACTGGATGCAGCCACAGCAATTCCACAAATGTTATTATTTTTTTTTATTTTTAAATATCTGAAAACATTTTCAGTGCAAATAAAATGCATTTTTGCACACTTTGTGGAGCAATTGACTAATAAGTCCTGAATGTCAGAGCTTTTGTGAGTTAATATTTTATTGATGAAGTCAAAAATTAACCATTGGCAATGTAACTATCATCTAATCACACATTTTTCAAATTAATCGGATTATAATATATATGGTCATTTTTTGTAATCTGATTACATAGTCCCGATTACATGTAAACCGTTACCACCCAACTCTGGTATTAAAGCATATGGTTCCTGTGACATGGGTATCCAGATTTTTTTCAGAAACAGTGAGCCATCTTCGTGTATTTTAGCCTAATTTTGTAACATTTAGGTCATAGCTCTTGTACAGCCACATGATACAGGCAACTTTTGATAAGGAAAATGCTATTTGCAAAAGGCAGGGATGGGGGGTGTCCTCTAGTGTCCTCCTGTGTACGTCACTGGAACAGCCTTATACACCTACTGTTGGGATGCAGATTATAAGTGTCCTTCAACAAGTCAAAGCTTGGAATGAATGCAAGGCTCACAGCAGTACAGTAAATCCGAAGCTAATTGTGGAGATCAAGTGAAAAGCTCTTAGGCTGAGATAAGACCTGTTGTTGCTCAAAGTTATGTATACATATTGACAGTAAAAAAATGCAAATTTAAAAAAAAAAAAAAAGATTGATTTGACCGCAGGAAAAATGTGATATCTGCATGTTACTTTTGCCTTTATTTGATAAGACAGCATATCATTTCTTCCTTCTCCCTCTATTCCTGTCTTCATTTCAGCTGTCTCTGTGAAATAAAGGCGTGGAAAGTACAAAAACATTTAAAAGACATGAAGGTAGCTGCTCTCATCATATACATTTTACTCCTGCTGGATCCTCAAAGCAGTGGGGCTGCTGACCTGAAAATGAAGATAACTGACCCAAACAAATACACCTGTACCTCATCGATGTATTGTTCCCGCTGTCCAAAATGGCACAAAGAGAAATGTGAAGAGATATCCTAAATTTAAGCGCTTGTAAAATGGTAAATAAAACACCTTTTTTCGTAGCTTGTTATTTAAAAAATTTAAAAATGAATCTCTTGTACACAAACTAATAATACTGCAGTATCAACAGTGGTAGTACACTCTTCATAGTATCAGTATAGTAATTGGCATATTGTGAATATCTTCAGTATGCAAAGTCAAAACTAGTGCTGAAAACATGAAGCATACCACCAGCTCTTTCATTTTCAGTTGGAATACCTGTTTATGATTTCCCCACCTGTGCAGCAGTCAAGTCAAACATGAGGAGAGCTGCAGGGACGGGTTGAGCCTGACCCGTAACAACCAGCTGGTGTCACTGTTCACCAACAGCTCAGTTTTCTGTCTTGTCCTTACCTGCTTCTTCATGTATCCAAGAGTATCTTACTTAGCTTTGTGACTGGAGATTGCAAGATGTTCATGATCATGATCGAGACACCATTGTAACTTTAATGTTAAGTAGACCCACTTTGTCAATTCCTCTTTGTTTGCACTCTGGTAAACTGGGCACTGAGAAACAGAGTAAAAATGGAATTACACTTTGTTCAGGAATGCCCAAGG
Organism: Lutjanus campechanus; assembly: GCA_027495735.1. NCBI lineage: Eukaryota > Metazoa > Chordata > Actinopteri > Lutjaniformes > Lutjanidae > Lutjanus > Lutjanus campechanus. The sequence continues at coordinate 53,930 of JAJHUR010084876.1, forward strand.
ACTTCTGCCCAGACTCTGTTGATTTTGTGCATTGCTTTGGTTAAACATCATTGCCATTATTGTCTGGCTGCCTGGCTGTCTGGCTGGGGTAAGAATACACACATCCACTATTATCTCTTTTATCAACGGTATCAATTAGAGCATTTAAAGAGTAGACAAGTGTAGTACAAGACAACTATAGGAAAGTGGGTTATTTATCGTAAAATTATAGGTGGTTGTATGCAGTGGTGGATTAGTGGTCATAGGCTGATCTTTATATGGGCCCCCCCTTGTGCATCATGGTTTACCAGAAAAACAGTAATTTCACTTTTTTTAGTAGAATCATATGTCCAAGCTGCTTGTAAACACACACAGGACATCAAACACAGACATTTTGAGTTGGTAAAGGTAAGTCTATAGTCTATACATGTTCTTTTTCTTCAAATTTTGCCTATTATACATTTAAGTTATTAAATAGTCTGGCCAATCCAGGGCCTTTGCACATATGGGGCCTCTATAGACTAGGCCAGCCTGTGCATTAATCCTCCCCAGGTGGAATGGCCATAAAGCATAGTACTCAATGGAAGGAATGTTCAAATCAAATTAGTAAAGCCGACTTAACTTATGCAATTTCTCTTTTGAGGAAAATTCAAATAATTAATTGCTTTTAAACCTTTCATTTCTTTTTATTGATATATTAAAATTTGAACTTATAATGACCTTTTCCCCCCTCTTAGCCTTATCTCTGCCTCTGCTTTGTTGTTACAATCTCAAACGAAACCTGTTGTCTGAATTTGTGAAGGTGGGGAGTTTGAAGAAGACTATGTTACATCTCCTGAATGGCATGTCTTACAGATCATGTCAGCCCCTTGGCACAAGCCACAGGCAGTTGTTGATAGAAATGCATGTCATAAGGAAGGAAAGGCTCACAAAGATGCAGAGAGGAGAGGGAGGGAGGGAGCGTGTGTGTGTGTCAGAGAATCAGAGGAGAGTGAAAGCAACACAGATTAACTGCGAAAGGAAAGCCAGACTAGTTTTTCTCGTTTCTGCATGTCTCAAGAAGGTGGGACGTCCTTGTGTAAATAGCTAAGCTTAGCGCATACACAACTCAGCACCAGGATTGGTTTCTGTGCCTTGGATTTAAACACGCAAACCACACTAAAAGGTACAGTGATGTATAAGATTTTATGTTATTTTTGTGCAGATCATGTGTGTGTTTGTGTGTGCGCACATGTGTTTGAGAGAAGGTTAGGTGCACCTGTCACATGACGGACAGATGCCTTGTGTCAGTATGTTGCTCAGAGCAGACTTTTGAAGCAGCGTCACTCCTTTCTGATAAATATTTCTGAAGTTGTAATTGCATGAAGGGCTGACTGTATGGAAATTTTTGAGCTTGAAATATTTTATGCAATATTTTCTTCTTCATCAACATGTTGGAAGAGGAGGAATGTCAGAAGAAAGGCAGGAACATAAGGACAAGACAAGTAAAAGAATGTGTTTGCATAGCAAAAACGTGTAATGAATTGACATTTATACTCAGCTGGTAAAGTTTCTTTGTCAAGTTTTGGTGGCGGTGTCAACTGCATACCGTGCATCTGGTGACAGTGGTTTTTCCTGTCGTGTGTGTATCTGTCACTTACATGCGTATGTGCAGACAGAATACTCAGCATTCTTACAACCAGCTTGTGGAATGTGAATGGAATATCGAGCTTTCATTCATCAGTTTTTACAAGATTCAGATGAAATTAAGATGAGTTGTTGGGTAAAGTTTATTAAAATCTTTGTTTTACTTTAGAAAAGTGAAAACATACTATATATGATCATTTAAGAGGCAAAGTACAGAACGAGTCCCATTAAAGGGACAGTTCAGCCCCAAAGCAAAAACGCATTTTTTTCCCCCTCTAGCCTGTAGTGCTATTTGTCAATCTAGATTGTTTTAGTGTGAGTCAGAAAGTTTTGAAGATAAAGGCTGTAGAGATGTCTGACTTCTTTCAAATACAATGAAACTATATGGTACTCAGCTTGTGGTGCTCAAAGTGCCAAAAAAACAAAAACAAAAAACCTCAACAGCAATTTCTCTTTCTAGAAATTACGACCTGATTTCTCAAGATAATCCACAGACGTTGTTGTGAACAGCTTCAAGTGGGAACTTTTTTTTTTTTTTTAACCAAATTACACTCAGCAACCGTATCAATACGCAGAAGGGAGCGTGCATCCAGCCATGGACATGAGGAAATAATGATATGATATATAGAGGGCTCATACAACATTTTAAGGAGCAAGAAATTAGGTGTTGGAAACATCGCACAAAATGTGATATATTGGTAAACATTTGCTGAGAAAAATGTGTATTATGTGACTGCATTATCTCCCATTGTATGTCTATCCTTGATTTACTCTGTCTGCATTCACACGCAACAGATGTCTGCACCACCTCCGGTGCTCCCTAGAAAACATTCAGGGGTCAGAGTCATGATAACTCCAGGAGAGCAGCCTCATCCTGGTGGCCTGCCCAGCTACACACATTCTGGGAAAGGTATATTTCTTTGCCTAATATGCATGTTTATGTGTGAAAATGGGCTGTTGCCATAAAGATGTATTTTAATTTTCTGCAAATTATCCTTCCTCTTGCAACTGATTTCTTCCTCTGTTCTTGCTCTGTCCAGAGAATGGCACCAGTGAGGAGTCAAACCATACATCTCTTTTGAATGCAGAGAGAGAAGTGGTATGTACTTGTGCAAATGCTATATTCCCTTTAATATGTTTACAGGCAAGGGATCGTGTTTACGAATAAACTTACGAATATTCAGTGAGAGCTTAAAGGGTCTGTTCACTCCGAATTTAGAAATACATATTTTTCTACCTTGCTTGCAGTGGAGTTTATTAGTCTAGATTGTTTTGGTGTGAGTTGCTGACTTCAGTCGTAGAGATGTCTGCCTTCTCTGTAATATAATGGAACTTAGACGGTATTTGGCTTGTGGTGCTCGAAGTGTCAAAACAATACATTTGAAAAACTCAATAAATTTGAAAAAAAGCAATGATCTGTAGACTTTGTTGTGGGCAGTTTCATTAACTAATTTTTTTCTTTCAATCGAACTGCACTCAGCAACTGTATCACTGCACCAAAGGCATGCTACTCAAGGCTTGTAATTGTTTCAGCATCCTCCTCTGCTTTTTTTTTTTTACTGAACTACACCCACCAACCAGACATTGCTGTTGAGTGTTTCAAATATATTTTTTCTACTTTGAACATGACAAGTGTTTGATGAGTGCCAGCTAGTTCTATTATATATTTATATGAGACAAAGCTGACATCTCAATGGCCGATATCTCCAAAACTTGGCACCTCACACTAAAACTATCGAGATGGATAAATGGCATTACAGACAAAAGGGAAAATATGTATTTTTGATTGTCGGGTGAACTGTCCTTTTATAGTCAAAGGAGTTGGCAAGTGAAGAGTGGTTCATGTCTATAAACCACATACAGTGAGCAAATAAATTTAAATGTAATAATTCCAATTTTGAGTATGTGAAAAACAAAAAAAAACAGCTTATATCTGAACTGTTGACACACTGGAACATTGCTCTGTTGCTCTGGTAAATGGCTTAAATATGCTTTGTGTGTCCTCATCAGGAGATTCTGAATCACTGCTTCGATGATGTGGAGCGATTCATGGCACGCTTGCAGCAGACAGCCGAGGCCCAGAGTGTTCTCAACCAAAGGACGAAGAAGAAGAGGAGCAGAAAGAGCAAGAAGAAGGCGGACAAAGATGGTGAGAGTTCTCCTCCAATCCTATCAACTAACTACTGCAGTCATAGTCCAGCTAGGATGGTCGTGGATCTGTTGCCTGGGAGGATCTACACTCTACTGAGTGCA
>JAJHUR010084876.1:57807-81274 GCA_027495735.1 Lutjanus campechanus
ATCCTCCTCTTTTTTTTTTTTTTTAACTTAACTACACCCACCAACCAGACATTGCTGTTGAGTGTTTCAAATATATTTTTTTCTACTTTGAGCATGACAAGTGTTCGATGAGTGCCAGCTAGTTCTATTATATATTTATATGAGAGAAAGCTGACATCTCAATGGCCGGTATCTCCAAAACTTGGCACCTCACACTAAAACTATCGAGATGGATAAATGGCATTACAGACAAAAGGGAAAATATGTATTTTTGATTTTGGGGTGAACTGTCCTTTTATAGTCAAAGGAGTTGGCAAGTGAAGAGTGGTTCATGTCTATAAACCACATACAGTGAGCAAATAAATTTAAATGTAATAATTCCAATTTTGAGTGTGTGAAAAACAAAACAAAACATAGCTCTGATCAGTTATGAGCACTGGGAAGATGGGGAAGAGCCAAAAGACAGTTTATTATGTTTATAAATTAAAGAGTGGTGTTTGAATTTTTGACATGAATAGGAGTCTATGTTAATGTAAAATGTCGTGCATGTGATGCTCAGAATATAATAAGAAATGTACAGGACGTTATGCCCTATTATTACTATTATTATTAGGCTTATTAAAACAAGCATCAGTGGTTATAGAAAGAGGTTGTGGGGTTTATTTTATTTTGCTTTTTAAACTTCAGCAAGAGCCTGTTACAGACAGTTCTCACAGATATGAAGGAAGGGGTTTGATTCAGTCTGGAGTGTGCGGCAACGCTTCCTCTTGAAGTTTGAGTTAGATCTTTATTTCATCTCATCTTATCTAAAATGCACACATATATGTTAGCATACTGTATGTGGACTGCATAAAACTATACATTTATGTTAGTTCCAACTCCTTGCATGTTTTGAGACTGACCAATAATATTGAATTACCAGTAATATGAACTGTTGACACACTGGAACATTGCTCTGTTGCTCTGGTAAATGGCTTAAATATGCTTTGTGTGTCCTCATCAGGAGATTCTGAATCACTGCTTTGATGATGTGGAGCGATTCATGGCACGCTTGCAGCAGACAGCCGAGGCCCAGAGTGTTCTCAACCAAAGGACGAAGAAGAAGAGGAGCAGAAAGAGCAAGAAGAAGGCGGACAAAGATGGTGAGAGTTCTCCTCCAGTCCTATCAACTAACTACTGCAGTCATAGTCCAGCTAGGATGGTCGTGGATCTGTTGCCTGGGAGGATCTACACTCTACTGAGTGCACTCTTCTAGGTAGCATATGAAATCTTGAGTTATGGCCAGAAATGTGTTAAGTTAGGTTACCGTGACATTGACTTTTGACCTTTGACTACCAAAATCTAATCAGTGTATCCATGTATCCAACTGGTTAGTTGTGCCAAATTTGAAGAAATTCTCAAGGCGCTCTTGATGTATCATGTTAATAAAAACAGGACAGACAAGAGGCCACAGTGACCTTGACCTGTAACTTCAGTCAATTCATCCTCAAGTCCAAGTGAACATTTGTGTCAAGTTTAAAGAAATTACCTCAAGATGTTATCGAGATACCACGCTCTTACGAATGGGATGACCTGTAAACATAATGCCTGTGGCCATAAACACATAAAGCCATAAAAGTCATTAAAAAGTTTTTTAAAATTTTAAAGCGCAGAGGTGCTTCAGCATACAGTCATGATTGTGCACAAAAACTAGGCTGATTGGTCCAGTGGCATTCAAGATTACCCGCAGACAAGCTGTAGGTCCAGTGATCACTCAGTCACTCACTCAGTCACTCATGCACTCACATACAACCAGAAGCAATTACACAATCCCCATCAACAATAAAAATATATACAGTAGTCAGATAATAAGTTTAAGTGGCAGAGGAGGGCAGGTTGAAAAGTTGGATTAGTGAATGCTGGTCTCTATTAGAGACAGAGGAAGAGAGGTAGAGGCAGGTAATTGGAGACAAAGGCTGATTATTGGCACAAGATTTTACATGCTGGGAGCAGGTCCCACAGGCTAGTTGCCAAAAAAATACTTCAGGTAGTTCCAAAATTTCTTTCCTACAGTGAGCATGGCCAAGAAACATGACAAAGAAGTCATTTAAACTTGGGTCAAGTTAATACAGGAAGATATTTCAATCCTTCATCAGTTTATTCCGTTGGGTTGACAATGCACCTGGCATTAAGTGGCCATCCAGTGGTATGACTGAGGTAAAAATATTCATACCAGACTTTCCTGATAACCAGTTTACATCTTGTTTGAGGATGAATGAAATTTGACATGAAGATCAGGAGAAAGAACGTCAAAAAAAGATTGGGTCACACTTTATTTTACAGTGCACTAATAAGATACAACAAACTGTACTTTGTATTAAATTAGACAAAAACTAGAACAATATGTGCTTCATCAGACAGTGTAAGTCCCTTCATTAGACCCTTTAGACTTTCATAGACGGTAATTAGAGACACAGAACTGGACGATAAAGTAAAGTAAATCACATGGGTGAGTGTACAGACTTATTGTTATGCTGTAGACAGATAATGTGATGTGATCAAAGAAGTAGGCGTCAGTCTTGGCTATTCTGCAAGTTGTATGGGACCAAAGAAGGTGTGTCTCAGTAAGCAAATATGTGATTTCACTTTAGTTTAAAGTACAGTTCTGTTGTAATGTGTCAGTAATTACCCTCTAATAAAGTCATAGTAAGGCTCTACTAAAGAGTATAACTACACTAATAAACATATTATTTGTAGTTTTTGTCTAATTTGATACAAAGTGTGGCTTGTTACATCTTTTTATTATACTGTAAAATAAATCGGGGCCAAGGTTTGGTTTCTAACCTCAATCTTTTTGTTGTGGACTGCCGATGGGACTTTGAGTGTGCGTCTTTGCCCTGTGCTGCCCTGGCAACATGACAAGGGTGTTTTCCACATTTCTGTCCAGTGTGTGCTGGGATAGGCGCGACCCTAGATAAGACTAAAGGTGTTGGACGTATGAATGCATTAATAATGAATTAGAGGACAGGATTGTTATTAGTCACCAACTGGCATTGTTTTGTATAGGAATACTTGCTGGAACAAGCTAGAACAAGGAGTCCACACCTTTACTTGAAGACTATATAGACTGTGTTTATTATTCATTCAATTTCTCAAAGTTCTCAAAGTGTTGAAAACATGCTATTTAACTTGCATTTGGCAGCTTGTAAATGGCACTAAATGTTTGGTTTTTTTTAAATGCAGAACAAATGCGAATCTGTACTTCACTTGAGTATTCATTTTTCTGACAACTTTTTACTTTTGCTGCCTACATTTTAACACAAATATCTGTTCTTTCTACTCCTTACATTTTGAAAACAGGCTTGTCATTTTAGTTTAATGCAACTGAGAGGATTCATTGGTTATTTTTTCAGACAAAATAAGACTTATTTCAACCTAAATGGATGGGAAAGACAAACATGATAGACACAAGACAAAAACAACATGAAAGACATAGAAAGAAGAAGAAGAAAAAAAAGATGGAAAACAAGATGGAAAAGGAAGTAACAGGACAAAAGAGATATAACAAGACAAAAACAGAGTAAAGAAGTAACAAGAGACAAAAATGATGTGACAAGACAAAATTGATGTAAAAGAAGAAACACGACAGAAATTATGAGATGTAACAAGATTTAAAAAATGACATAAAAGAAGTAACAAGACAAAAGACATGACAAGAAAAAACAAAGTAAAGAAGTGACACAATGAAAATTATGTGAAAGACGTAACAAGACAAAAAAGACATAGTAGATGCAACAGGGGGAAAAAAAACGTAACAAGACAAAAAGGACATAAATGAAGTAATGAGACCAAAGAGACGTAACAAGACTAAAAAGATGTGACAAGCCGAAAAAAATGTTATTTGACAAAAAAGACAAAAACAATGTAAAAGATGTAAAAGGACAAAAAATACGTAACAAGACAAATCAGAGAAGAGAGGGAAACTCAACAGTCAGTGGAAATTTCCTTCAGAGGACAACTTTTACTAGGAGATACTAGGAGATTTCAGAGCCTGTCCTGTGTCACTTTTACTTGAGTAAGTTGAATCACTACTTCTATTTTTTTTTTTTTTTACACGTCTGCACTTCTCCTTGTGTAAAGAATGTGTGTACGAAGGATCCTGCCATCAACAGTATATCAAGTCTATGTGTGTATAATAACAACAGTGATTGTGGTGCAGTTATCTGTCTGTGTTTCATATGTATCTAGTTATGTTGTGTTGGTTGTGGCTGTGATTGTGCTCTTCTGCGTACAGATGATTTGTTGACAATGAAAGCTTGCCCTCCATCAGAGGAAGAATTTGTGGACATCTTTCAAAAAATCAAGTACTCCCTCAGTCTGCTGGTAAGATGAGACTAGTCATAATGATTAACTGAGGAAATTTATATGTCAATTTTGATAATACCACTGTAGAGGAAAATGTAACTAACACTATATGGTGGTTTATTAAGGACCGTCTCAAGTCATCCATCACACAGCCAGACGCACCAGAACTGCTGCATCCCATCTTTGTGCCTCTTAGACTGGTGGGTCTTTCTATTGTTTCATGTAATAGTTTCTCAGTGTCTCTCTTTGTGATACTGACTGTGACAATGCTCTCTTTCACAGATGGTGAAAACCACTGATGGGCCAGCATTAGGTGCATCGGTGGTCAGTCCTGCTATGACCAGCGGTGCTGTTTCCCTGCTCCAAGAGCATCTGACAGACAAGGAAAAGGAGCTGTGGACTTCATTAGGACCCAACTGGACTTCACCCCGGTCTGTGTCTTTATGTATGCATGTGTAAATATTGGTTTTAGAGTGTGTCATGTTCTAAAATAAAACCCTCTTGCCCTCTTTCCCAGCTCGCAACTTAGTGTGTCTGTTCCTCCATACTCACCTGTCTTCCTGGATGGGTGGCAGCCTCAGGCCTGTGACTCAAGTGACCAGCCTATGGAAGATCCCATCGAGTCGCAGCACAAACAAGATGCTTTCAGCGAAAGTAGGGCGGCACAAACTCTACAGGACAAAACTCAACAGGCAGTGGAGGACCCTGGTGAAAGCACTGATGAAGTGTAAGTCTTTAGACATTACAGAAGGCACAATTATGTTTTATAGCCGGAGTGACAATACCAGCTAAATTCCTAATGCCTGCAATAGTTGCAGGCCTGGAGGTTGTTAAGAATAACTCACTTCCATGTTTCTCATAGGTAGTAACAGATTAATTGGGATTACATAATCAGACTACAGAATCTAAGTAACTATAATCAGCTCATATTACATTTGAAAAATGTATAGATTATAGTGACATTGTCAGGGATTAATATGAATATTTTGAATATTTGATTATATCAGTGCTCTATTAACTCATAAAAATATTTGTCCAGCATTCACGGTTTATTAGACAAATGCTCCACAAAAAAGAATACTATGCAAAAATAGATTTTATTTGCACTGAAAATGTTTTAAGATGTTTAAAAAGAAAAAAAAGAATATTTGTGCAACTTCAATTTGTGTGGCTGTGTTCAGTTTTTATTTTTTAATGTTTTTAATCATTTTGAAGTAATCCAATAATGTTGGCTAGTGTTACTAATTGCATAAATTGTCATATAATTTGTATTCAATAACTGACTAAATTTCAAAGTAATCTGACCAAACCCTGCTAACTCAATTCATTTTTCATTTCAGAGATGGAAATATGCTCCCTCCAGAGGGTGAGAGACTTTACTGCTGTAGTTATGACTTTGTGGCTCGAAACAGCAGCGAACTGTCTGTTCTACAAGGAGAGACGCTAGAGGTACACACCCATAATTAGACAGACGGGTGGTGACCCACCTATAAAAATAGTAGACATATTCTTTGATTATGTCACAAACCTCAACTGATTTGTGAGTCATCTTTTCCTTAGGTCATCGAGTCATCGAAGCGATGGTGGAAGTGTCGGAATCGCTTTGACCAGATAGGATTCGTTCCTTTTAATATTCTGGAGCCTCTGTCTGCTCTGAATAACACTGGGAGAAACAGCCCAGTGGTACGCAGAGAGTCAAAGGTACAGTACAGGCACATAACTGTTAAAAAATATCTTGTTAACATTTTTTCCAAAGGTTTGCATGTCAATTATGGTACTATTTTTTAGTATTGTTGATAAAAATGTTAATTAACATGTATATCATGAAGTTCACAGTTAAGCCATTTCATGAAGAGTAAATATTTTTATTTTATTAAACTTAGTCATTTTCAAATACTTGTTCATCCTCCAACTTAAGACTTATTTTTGGTAAAGGTTAGCATTACTTAACCATAACTAACCATGTATTAATGCTCCCTTTGACCCTTATTGTAAAGTTTAAAACATGTATCCCTTAAATAATGCCTCATAAATGCATAAGGATGATGATTAAGCATTATGTAACAATAATTAGCCATGTATTAGTTCTTTGTGACCCTCAAAGTGTAAAGTGTTACCAGTTTTATTCATTCCTGCTTTTCCACAACAGACGGCCCTTTCCCCTCGGACAAAGTACTTCTCCTACGCCCCACCAAGCCCAGTTGGGACCAGTCCTACAAGTCCATTGCGACCACAGAGCATGGTCTTACCATCTACAATAATGCAGGGAGAAGACAATGACAGAGGTAACGTAACCATACCCATACCCATGCATGCTGAATATCAGCATGTATGGGTTAAGTCAACCAGGGACATGGCAAATTAACAAATGTTGAGTGAAACTAATATGAATGAACAAATAGTTGACGGAAGTTGCTGAATCAACACATAAATATTTTATGTATGTTATGCTTTGGGGTATGGAGACCTAACTGTTCTCAAAATATATACTTTATATCAAGAGTGATCAAAGAATATTCCAGCATATAACAGCTGTAGCTGGTATCACTGTTTCTCATCTGTCACTTAAGTGCTACTAAGGTCCCGTCTCTGATGGACGGATATCTTTTTTTAAGCTGCTTTTTCTGGCCTTTTGTGCATCCATAAGAGAAAGAAGCTGAATGCCACGCTCCCACACCCAGGTTACCAGTATCCTTTGCAGCTCCATGGTGCACCATGCCACATGAACACTGATGTCTTTGGCACAACGGTTAAAGTGATCCAATAAATTGCATTAGCTCTTTTGTGGTTAATGTACAAAGCTCTTAATAGTCAAATGTAATTCACATAATTCATATTACATACAGGGAAACCAGACTAATCTGACATATAATAAATGGTTTGGAGCTATACCATACTATACTATACTAAATGTAATCTATACTTGAAATATGGCACTATGAATTTAAATCAAATAGTGCCAATAGAGATCATAGAGATCACTTTTTTGCAGGGTAGGTCACAATTCATCATATGAATTCATAATTTCATGTAAGACAAGGAAATATACATGCATTTGCAGAAAAGGATTTAAAAAAAGATTTGGTGCATTTGAAGTCAGGTGCAGTCAGATGTTTTAAACTGAAAACACTGGGATAATGTTGATAGTAACTACAGAGATAAGTGGTTATAAACAGACCTCTGACTGTGGTCTAAATGTCATTAGACATTTTATTAACACCTTCGTGTATCACATTACAATAAATGCAAAACTAGAGGGGGGCGCTCTGCCAGTTAACCTGAAAAGAATAATTGTATTCAACGCCTTTGTAATCACCAACATTTTGATTATCAACTGTAGTTTAATTACATAAGTTTGTCTTTTTGTGTGTAACTGTAACAAATTACAATTACATTTATTTTGTAATGTAATTACATTTAATTAGTTGCATATAAAGTAGCATTGCTAGTATCCTATTAGACATTTGTGTGGAATTATGTCATAATTTAGCATATGAATTCTTCAGATATGGCCAAAAATATGTTTTCTGAGGTCATAGTGACCTTTGACCACCAAAATTTGACCAACCAAATTTTAGGAAAATCTCTCCAAGTGTTCATGAGATATCATGTTCACAAGAGTGGGATGGGCCTTTTAACCACCAAAATCTAATCAGTTCATCATTAAGTCCAATTGGTCATTTGAGCGAAGTTTGAAGAAATTCCCTCAAGGTGTTGTTGAAATATGTTGCATTTACAAGAATGGAAGGACCAAAAAACATAATGCAGTGTGGAGCCGTAAAAAAGGGTTTTTTCAAAAACTGAGAGGTTGTTCAGCATACAGTCATGAATGTGCTCAAATATTAGGCTGATGGGACCAGTAGTGTGTGAGATTAGCTGCGGACAAGCTTCGGATCCATCAGTCACATGCACACACATGCAAGCGACCGTATGGTCCCCTCCAGGCTTAGACCTGGCGGAGATATATCCCTGGAGGCTGAGCATTAATCTTGAAATGAAGAAATGTGTTGCATTTTGCAGTTCTGATAATGAATGAGGAGCTTCTTCAGCGGCTGGCAAGGAGAAGAAGCTCAGCCCGTCAGCCTGTGGTCCCCCGCACAGCTGAAACTTCTGCTCCCCTGAACTACCACTCACCGGCTGCGGAGGTGGAGGCCTGGCTCACCAACAAGGGCTTCAGTCAGCAGTGAGTGTGCCTGTTGGAGGAAACTCCAGCTCAGACTGTATCCAAAACCTGACTCCGAATAAGGCTAATTTGTAGAACCTCTTAGTTTATTTATAGCCATTCACTATTCAGATCCAATTTCATGTCCAACATGGTGTCCAAAACCAGTTGTGTGCCTAATAATATAATATAATATAATTAGCCACGTAATACTGAAATAGTGTTAATTTAATGAATGGTTTTAACATTTTACTAAATGAAAATGATCCAGCAGTGTTATAGACTCTATTGTACCAAGAAATTTAGAGCAAGAATTAGATTGTACTGCACTGCCTTGGCTTCAGTGAGTTGTGTGGGGGTGCTTATTGGACACTTGTGTGCTGTGGAGTAACAATGAAGAAAATTAAATCCAAGTTATCTCCACAGTTTATTAGCATCATACATGCAGCACAAGCAGATTTCGAAAGGGCATTTCTAGATTTTGTTTTGTGTACTATAGCGCCCTCAACTGTCAAAATGTCACCCTTGCTATTGCAACTCAACTGTGAACTGAGTGGAGTTGCAGCTGAACTAAAACAGAGAACTAAACATTTAGAGCCACTGTTAAGTGCAACAAGAAAATGAGGAAATGAATTTTAAAAGACGAGAAGGTTAGATTTGCTTAACCTATAACCAGGATATAAGTAGAATCGGGTTGTTTAAACTGGAATAGGTGAACGTTTGACAAAGAAAGGGGAACAGACAGCAACACTGATTTTGTTGCCTTCCTCCTTTGTTAGGACGATCCAGAGTCTGGGCATTTTAACTGGCGCGCAGCTTTTTTCACTGAATAAGGAGGAGCTCCGCACAGTATCACCAGAGGAAGGCACAAGAGTTTACAGCCAAATTATGGTGCAGAAGGCCCTTCTCGAGGTTTGTCCACTGTTTATTCTGGATGTACTGTACTGTGTGTTTGTGGGTTTATGCTTGGGTCTGTGTGTTCTAAGCCAGTTGTTTGCTCAGCCTTGGCTTATGAACAGTCTGAATGTCATTTTACCACATTGTTACTGACGTACATTGACGATAGATTAGTCACTTTTTAATTTACAGAACCCAAAAGGTCAGTTGTTGCAGTGGGTAGATTTTACAATTATTAATTACTATTTATTTTAATTATTTATCTGTTTATTTGTCAAGCACAATACAAGAAAACATTGTAACAGGTTACAATAACATGATCATTTGTAACCCCTGTCCCTGGTTATGCTTTTCTACTTAAAAAGACGTCATGTCATCATTATCGAGAGTACATGAGTTAAACTGAGCACATAATAAATAGTGACATTCTCATACATGTGACATGATCATATAAAATTACAATTTTACATCACATTGCATTCCTTTTATGTGTATGTGTATGTCTCCTAATTCATAGCATTGTATGTATGTGAATAATACACCCCCAATTCCAGAAAAGCTGTGATGTGTAAATAAAAACAGAATGCAATGATTTGCAAAAACTTAAATATATATTCAATTGAATGCTTTAATGTATGTTCAGACTGATTAACCTTTCTGTCTTTCGTAAATATACACTCATTCTGAATTTGTTCCAAATAAGTTGAGACAGGGGCATGTTTACCACTGTGATACATCAGCTTTTCTTTAGGCAACACTCAGTAAGCGTTTGGGAACTGAGAAGATTAATTGTTGAAGTTTTTAGAGTGAAATTCTTTCTCATTCTTGCTTGTTAAATGACTTCAGGTGGTCAAGAGTCATATTTTTTGCTTTCGGGAACCTTTCAGCATTAATGGAGCCTTCACAGTTGTGACATTCAGGCATGCCATGGGTACTAACACACCCCTATACCATCACAGATGCTGCTTTTGAAGTTAGTGCTGGTAACAATCTGGATGGTCCTTTTCCTCTTTAGCCCAGAAGACACAACATCCGTGATTTCCAAAAACAGTCTGAAATGTGGACTCGGCAGACCACAGCACATTTTTCCACTTTCTGTCTTCTGTAACTTGCATTTGTAGATGCATCGACCAACTGTGTTTACTGACAACAGTTTTCCGAAGTGTTTCCGAAGCCATGTAGTATCCTTTATACAATTATGTGGGTTCTTAATGCAGTTTTTGATGCAGTGCCACTAGGATCAAAGGTCACAGGCATTCAATGTTGGTTTTGGGACTTGCTCATTATGTGCAGAGATTTCTCTGGATTCTGTGAATATTTTAACAATATTATGGATTGTAGATGGGAAAATCCTTAAATTCCTTGGAGTTTTGTGTTGAGAAATGTTTTTTCTTAAACTGCTGGACTATTTGCCCACACAACCAAAGACAATGACGATACTGTCACCTGTTACAAATGAACCTCTTTACATTTTGAATGTTGAATTCAGAATGATTTTATATTTACTAAAAACATCAAATTTTTTCAGTTTGCACATTAAATATCTCATCACTGGAGTCTTACCCAACACCCCACCTTTTTTAAGAACTGGGGTTGTATTTGCGTGTGTGTCTGTGTACATACATGTACGTAGTCTTTATCAGCAGGTATGTTTATCTAGGTGTCTATCCCTATCTGTGTGTTCACGTCCATGTGCACTGTGTGTACACAAGTACACGATCAGAGATCTGTGATTGCATTTTTTTTTCTGCCAGTGTTTCACATTTGAATTCAAAGTTTTTAGATCAGTTTGTGTTTGTATTTCACAGAGAGAGCCTTCTTGTTCTTTAATTTCATAATAGGTGTCTTCAGTGTGTGTTTTAATTTGGCCTTCATTTGACTAAAATGGCTGGCAAGCTTCTTTTGAGGTTTGCCTTAAAATAAGTTTCCTTTATAGTTCTCTGTTAAATCACATTTCGTCTTGTGCCCTCCACAGGATGTGCGCAAAACCACAGAACTAGAGGCGGCGATGGAGAAGCAAAAGCTGAAGATTGACGCAGTGTGAAGGAACTTTCAGACATCCACTAATACAGAGGCGGCATCGAAGATCAGTGGAGATAAATGTATTATACACAGCTGGATGCACAGAGTGATGATCTCATACCTGCTGTAATATTTCTGGTGGGCTGCAGATTACAGAGACAGAAAAGCAAGCTGTATTAAAGCCCACATACTAATACTGATTGATATCAGGACTCTTTTTTTAATTTGATTTTTAGATGTTTTTATGATGGAGGGGCTGTAAACTTTTAAGTTTTACTAAAGTTATTCTAACCATTTGTGTGTTCACCATATACTATTTATATGATCCTTTTATAGGAAATATCTGAAACATTATCAGTAATCACAAACGCAGTACAATAAACATAATCACATACAGATAATCAGTTATTAAAGGACCAGTGTGTATACCTTAGTGACATCAGTGCACTTACAGATTGCAAACACTTAGTTTCACCCTCCCCTTCCAAATGTATAGGAGAACCTACGGTGACTGCAAAAAAACAGAAAAGGCTGCATCTAGAGCAAGTGTTCGGTTTGTCTTTTCTGGGCTACTGTAGATATATGGTGGTTCAACATAGTGGCCTGCAAACAGCTCATTCTAAGGTAACAAAAAACAATGAATATATTTTTTTGTAGGCGATTATACACTAATGAAAACATACTTATGAATGTTATATTCCATTCCTGACATATTCTGCCAATAGATCCCCCTAAATCTTACACACTGGACCTTTAACAACAATGGACTGAATCTGCCTCTTAGAGCAACATATACAAGTGAATTCTGTTAAAAATGTGTATGACTCTACAGAACAGTCAGATGTTTTGATTCAGAGTTTTTTATTGTGTGCATATCAACCTTGTCGTCACTTGTTGCAGCCAGATGTTGCTTCAGACCAAATACACATTAAACTGAGGTAATAAATACACAATATCAGTCCTGGGTTCTTCTATGATGTTCTGTGGAGACTAAAATGTTTTCTCATTCTGTGTTTAATTGCGACTTTAGCTGAGAGACACAACATGACACAATAATGTGCAATACAGGAAGGTAATGAAGACAGGAAACATTATGTGCATTCTGGATCACTGCTATGAGTTTTACTGCAACCCTTCTTCTCATATTCTGACATTACCAAGTAATATGATCAAGACATACAGTTATTTCAAAAATCATGTGAAAAAATCTAGATAATTACTTTTATAATGGATGCTGAGTACAAGATAAGACTCGAGTCATTTTTTCAGCTGTATGATTAAATTGAATTCAAAAATCAAGTGACACTGAAGATGTAAAACATACATAAAATCTGCATAATTTGAAAGTTCATTAACAGCAGGTGGAGGTAAATCATCATCCTACAGAGCATTGCAGCGCACAACATGTTACTTCAGTACGTTTACACAAACAGCACCACAAGATTTTAAAGATAATTCTCACCAGTGGTTAAATGTTCAGCTTCAAGGATTCGATTTCAGTATAGACATGTTGATTAAATTGTCAGTCAAGTAGAATGGTTTAATGAAGTATTTGAATATAGAGTTCAAGTAAATAATTAACTCAAAAACACTGCTACATATCATTTGTTAAACTATATATATTATAGAAAAATTCTATAAATTATTTACATTTTTTTATGTTGCAAAAAAAGGGATTTCAGTCTCTTGGGATTTTTTTCTCCCTGTGATTAACAACTTTATGCAAGATTTTGTGAATCTAATCTGTAGGAGCTGTGCATGATCATCAAACAGCAGAGCACATTCTTGGTGATGACAGTCAGTCCAAAGTGAAATATAGCGTAATAGCTGTTTTGACTATCTTGACCACTTAACTTTTCAGCATGATTTTCGGATAAAAGCCTAAATGTCTCAGATAGACAAGCACATAAAATTTTATCCATTAGTCACAGGGCTTGTGTATATTAGGTAATTGTGGGAAAAATTCTGATGTTACACCTGCTCTGAGCAAAAATATAGGATATATTTAATCTGGAAATCATATATTGACCAGCCAACAAACAATTTCCGCATATGTTATATATGCTTAATTAATTTATTCACATCTATAACAATTATATTTATATATTAATAAAATATTGCATCTATGTGCTGCAAGGACCAGGATTACAAATGATTACTACTCACATCTCACCCTGAGATCAAAGGCAAACTTCTTCTATTACGGCTGTTCAATTAAAGATGTAACAGCTATAAATGTAAATCTGTGTGCCAGTGCTAATGCAGCTCAGAGAATAAAAATTTCATTTTCAAAAGTTTCAATAAAAAATCTTTGTGATTCTAAGTGCACTTACTGAGGTAAATTATTTGGTAGAAACACTGAATTCAACTCATATTTTTCAATCACTCTGGTCACACTGTCACGAGAGACAGAGCTTTGAGCAGCAGGAGAAGAGGTAGTATCACTAATTCTCACTGCGTTCCACTCTTAGTGTCTTCACATCTCGAAGGTGATGGTCTGGTCAAAGCAGTCCCAGTTCATGAGCTCCTTTCCCTTAAACCACAGCTGGATCTCCCTCTGTGCCCCCTCCAGCGAATCACTGGCGTGAACCACATTCCTTTAAATGACCAATATACATCATTAATTTACCCTCAAGACAGAAAAATCTCATGCAATAGCTTCACAAGATGCAATACCTGGATGGTGGTCGTCTCCTGCTGTATTGCAGAGAAACTTTCTGTGCACAATATGAGATCAAATGATATCATGTTACCTGCTGACATGATAGCTGAAATCTCCTCTGACTGTGCCTGCCTGGGCCTCCGCTGGGTTAGTGTGTCCCACCATCATACGTGACGTTTGGACTACTTTGTGCCCCTCCCACACCTACATAAAAATAAAAAAACCCCACACATGTACACACAAAAACAAGATATTCAAGATTTGTAGTATACTATTTATACTATAGTTATCCAAAACTCCAACTTTTTGCAGTTGGGATTGTACTTTCTAGCAATCGTTTTCTAAAACATACCTTTCATGTCTGACAACCAAATACATAAGTGGAAATAATTCAAAAAAAGAAACAGAAATGATATAAAATACAGGAGTATGGCAGAAAGAGGGGCCCTCACCATGACAACCACAGGCCCTGAGGTCATGTAATGCAGCAGTCTGGGATAGAAGGGCTTAGTCCTCAGCTGACTGTAGTGCTGAGACAGGAGATCCTCAGACACCTTCACAACAGAGACAGCTACAGTAAGAAGATAAACAGAGAGCTTGCATGCGAGACAAACATCGTCAAACATTTATATTTCAAACTCCTATACCTGCATCATTTTCAGGCCAACCAGCTTGAAGCCCCGCTGCTCAAACCGTTGAATGATCTGTCCAACCAGACGACGCTGAACTCCATCTGGCTTCACAGCTATAAGAGTCCGTTCCTTTAGGCCTACATCTGGAATGCCTGGTGGGACACAGACAGGGGGACTTACCATTACACAAAAGTTGGCAATTATCTTAGACCCAAGCAACCTAGGGCCCCATATTTCCCCATAAACTTACGGTTAAGATTTTTTTTTTGACAATTAATCATGTCTTTCTAAAAATCCATATGCTAAAATGGCATCAGAATTCTTGGAGATAGAGAAGTATCCACTACTGTACTACCAGACTACAGAAGAGCTTCTTTCCTGAGGCTGTCAAACTGTGGAATTCATCCTCCACACTCCACCATAAATTAAATTAAATTTTTATAACTTAGTTACAGTGGCCCCAAAATGCAACAATTCAGAAAACATTCAATTCAATTCAATTGTTGTGTTTTGTGAAATTTATTTATTTGAAATGTTGTTGTCTTTTCAGAAGTGTTGTGCTTTGACCCTCAGGGCCATGTACTCATTATTCATTAAACAACTGAACAAGGGGGCAAACAAGGGGTGTAGAGGACCCAGTGCCTGTGTTTGCCTTAGGCCCAAAAATGATTTAATCTGCCCCTGCATACAGAACATAACTACTACTAACGTCTATAACTCTCATATACTGCTGTAACCCACAGGGGAGATGACAAATATTGACCCAAGTCACTTATCAGGAACAACTACAAACATACACAGTTTGTATGTCAAGCACAGATGAACTACACTCTGTGAGCAAAATGAAATAGGCACATCAGATATTGTATGTATTTAGATGGTCAGTTGTAGTTGCTCACAGAATAGCAGCCGCAACACCTAATGAATGACTGCATGCCATCAATTACATACACACGTGACCCGCCACGAGAAGGATTCAATCTGCTGACATTTGACTTTTAAACTGTCTTTGCTAATGCGTTCTAGGAAAAAGGTTTGGGAAAAGGTGTCGTACCTTTGCCCATTACGCACAGGTTTTGGCCCGATTACGCACACCACAGGTGACTGCGTCTGTCACCCCCACCATCATCACTATCTCATGTTCTTCTAACCTAGTTCCAGTTCATGACCCCATGTGTTTGGCAAGAGAATTTGTTTTCGCAAACGGACCCGTTAAGTTTGGAACAAATTAACTTTGCAAGTGAAAATATCGACTCGGTGCCCAAAATGTAAAATGGTAATTTATTATTTAAATCTAAATAAACAGTTATTTGTCTCATTATTACATGTCCGAAAGAAAGATTTCTAAAGTTTAACAGAAGTCCTGGAACAGTCCTTCCACCTGACAGCGTTTCATAATGGAAAGAAAAGGTCGTACAACGTAAGTGAGAAAAAACAAATGTAAAACAAAATCATTGCTGAGCAGTTGATATACTTACTAGATGCGCTCCTGTGCCCAGCAGCTCTGTGTCCATGCAGCAGCGCAGCGGGAAACCGGCACAGCAGACTTTTGGTGGTTTCTTGATTCCCTGAATAACACTGTTGGAGGATTCGCTTAAACAAGCACCACTGCATCATGACAATGTTTTGACGTGTGTTCTGTCAGCTGCTGGAGAGAGAAGTCAACCCTCCTCAATCAAAGCTCACGGGGTCATCCCCCTGTCTGTCTGTTCGCCTGTCCCCCTGACTACCACTCAAACTCTAACATTTAACTCCAGTGATGCCAGGCGTGCCAGCTGTTTCTCTTCGCAAAGCGTGTTTTTTTCTAACATTGACCAAGAATTCAGAAATATATCATGTGCTGATGATTCACTCACTGCAGTTAACAATGAACCGAAGCTCTATGCGTGCACGTTTTCAGTATGCCTTGAGGTTAAACTGTATCTTCACTAATATCTTCAATTGTGTATTTCTGTAGCCACCTCTATCTAACCATGTGACTAAGTTTAAGAGCCAAACACTCACCCTGCACTTTAGTTTCAAGAACTAGAGCTTTGGAAACATTTAATGGGACAGTTCACCCCAAAAGAAACATTCTTGATCTTACCCATAGTGCTTTCAATCCATCTGGTTTGTGTTGGTGTGAGTTGCAGAGATATGGAAGGATCTGCTCAGAGATGCCTTTACTACAAATATAATGGGACTAAATGGCCATCACCTTGTGACACTCAAAGCGCCAAAAATTTGAAAAATTCAACATCAGTGTCTCTTTCCAGAAATCATGACCCGGTTACTCAAGATAATCCACAGACCTTGTTGTGAGCAGTTTCATGTAAGAACTATTTTCTTTCTGCAACATAATCTACTGGAACTACTTTCTTTCTACTAGAAATGGCCAATATCTCCAAAACTGGGCAACTCACACCAAAACTATCTAGGTGGATAAATAGCACAGCAGGTAAGAAGAAAAATCTGTGATTTTGATTTGGGGGTAAACTGTCCCTTTAAGATGATTGTTAACACCAAAATGTTCAAAATTGTGGCAAAATAATGTTTAAGGGGTAATGTTGTTGGCTGACTTTGAGACAATAAAGTCAAAATTTGATGCAGTAAGAAGCATTTTGGGTCTTTTCAATTCCCAAACTGCTGGATCCTACACTTCCCGTAATGCAACTCAACAGTCTCTCCATTCAACAATCCATGCAACATAAGTGCCCACATCTTTCAACCTCCGTACAGTTTGTAAAGCAGGCTAGGGTTACTGTCTTCATTCGACAAAAGGTGACTGAGACATTTAAGTTCATTTTCAAAGCATTGAAAATCTGTTAAAGTTCAACCAGCACTGCATGGACATGATATTTTGAGACAAAAATAATAAAATTAATTAGTTGTTCCCCTTGTAACCCTGTAGGTTCTGCTGAGTCACATGAACCTCTAGTCTGTCACTGTTTCATCACACACAGGTGAACTTGCACAGTAAAAGTTAACAGAATAACTGAATAAGCATTAGCCTTCACTATTAAGACAGCTGCCATCTCCAGAGAAACGCCTATGGGATGCTTAAACATCATATCTAAATTTCAGGACAGACTGACAGCAACAGACTCCAACATAGAAGCCGCAATTCTCACTGCATGTTCAACCTATAGAAAAGATGATGCAACATTTTGTATTGAGTTTGTGAAGTTGTTTAATTAATTCCTCCTGTTTTGATGCTTCCTATCTGTCCTCACACATTGTCACATGTGATGTGTCATGAACCACACATCGACCTGTTGATGCTTTAAATCTGTCAAAGGCTTTTAGCAATTCTCAAGATTAAAATTTGCACTGCTTTATCAAGAAAACATCAGCAGTTGAAGTAGATTAATTTAAAAGCCATTTTAAAAAGATGCCATTAACAAGCATAAAGCAAAACAGTAAATGAAATGTCTTGAATCTCCTAGTACAACCATTATTCTCACAAATAATACTGCAACATCACTGCAAGAGTAAAGCACACAGACCAAAAAAAAAAAACAAAAAAAAATAATCATGAAATAACAAATACCTGAGTTTTACTAAAAAAAGCACTTTATTAATCAAGCAGGTTTTTTTCTTTTTCAGAATGGAATGATATGAAAGATCTTAAGTTGAGAGTCCGTCTCCTTTGGAGATGAAAAAAAAAATTGAAGGCAAAATGAATAAAAGCAGACATTTTAAAAACTCAAAATGAGTTGAAAGTGCTCAGTCCCAGCCCTGCTTTGTTGCGGAGGCGTGGGAAAGAAGGCCTGGCTCAGACTGCTCCAGGTCTGGGCGAAAGCCAACTGCAGACCAGGTTTACATTTCTTGCCAAATTATCATTGGCAACACATAAGGAGGGCGCTGCTTTTTAAAAAAAATAATTATGCGCCAACCTTCTACAGTAGAAATCAAAAGAGAAAAATCAGCAGCATCCTCAGCCTCCAATTACTCAACCAAACAAAGTGTGTTGTTCCTTCCTATTACGTAGAATAGGCGGCACAAAGCTGAATTGGAGAGGGAGTGTTGGGCAAAGTGGTCAGCACAGGCAGTCCTTGATCATAGTTGATGTGTGGAGTGGTTCAAGCAGTCATTGTGCTATAGCTTGATGGTGCCAGTGGGCAGACTACTATTACACAGTCTGTAGTAGCGAAGGTCATTCACCAGACGCTGCACACTTTGAGTGAACGAAGGTAAGTCCTAAAGAAAAAGGAGAAAAGTTAAACATTAATTTACAGAAGAAACGGTGTTTAGAGTTCAGAGAAGAAAACAAGAGTCAACATGACAGGCAAACAGAAACATACTGTTATCCTGTAAACGTTCATAAACAACATCAAAAACACAGTTATACATGATTTTATCATTAACAGTACTCTGATAGATATATCTGCTGATAATTCTTTATACAGAGTACAATATAAAAAATTCAGTATACATAAACACACATTCAATGCAACAATCCCTCAAATGTGGTTATAACACAACAATAAACTTAATTGTCCAAAATGACATTAGGGCACCGAAACAGTAATCTTGTGAACTAAATACTCACTGGTTTTAGTTTAAAAAAAAAAAAAATAAACGACTAGAAAAAACAATACACACACACTCAAAATAGAACAAAACTTAAAGAAAACAGATCAAATATACATAAAATGTTGCCTATAAAATTAAAAAATAAAAACAATTTCCCTCATGTTCTGTAAAAAAAAAAATACTGGAGAACATGTATGCAGATACTGATATGGACAGATATAGCTGTGGTAGGCCAATACTGGGCCAATAATACTGGTCAGCTGATATATTGTGCAGACTCTAAATAGTACACAGTAGTAGTTATGCAAGTCACCATCTATTAATATATTATGCATCCAACAATTCACACCAGCACAGGTAATTTAGGGGAACCAAGCGTTTAAGGGAAAATCCTGTGGGGATTTTTCACGATTTTCATTTGAGTCAAGCCAACAAAATTCTTACAAGTGAAAAAAAAATTTTCAGATTGCTGTCTATTTGTCAGCTTGTTAACAAGGAAAAAGATTCAGATCAGCAAGTGACTTCTCAAGATGGAAAGATTTTTCAAGTGACAAAGACTGGACTGAGTCCCTTATTTAGGACAACTAAAAATACGGTTCAGTATTCATGTGTGGCCAAACTTTTAAATGCCTCTGTAGTCTGACTTGTTATGTTGTAATCCCATGCTCCATTTTGTGAACAAATCACAACTGTCTTGCCACATCATGTATATGTCACAGTTGGTTAACTCTGTCCCCATCTGTGCAAAGATATGTGCCAAATGCCAACAGCCTGCAAAATACATTGCCACGGCTTGACATTAGGTAGCGAGTAACTCACAAAACCCATGGGTCAATGCATATGCTATATTTGAAACTGTGATTTCAGTATAATTCACTTTAGTGGGAGGAAAACAATGTTAGAAAACAAGTTCATTCTCACCCGTTCTAGCTTGAAGTTGCGTGCGAGAACAGCTCGTTGGCTGCTGTCCACACCCTGGCAGCCATTGAGGAACTCTGGCATGAAGACCGAGTAGAAGGCATCAAAGTCGACAGAGGCCATGTTGTAAATAGCAACGGTGATTTCCTCCTGAAGAAGGTCGTGACTTTTGTGGAGAAGGACCTGCAGCAGCACGTTGATGAAGTGGAAGAGCATCGAGGTCCGGAAAAGTTTCTAAAGCACAATGAAAACAGACTAATGACCATGGAGTCACTGTAGGTCTTTAATTTCAGGTGTGTGGATGAGGGAACATGTGCCGTCTTACAGGAGAATCCCTTTATCAAGGAAATATTATTAAAGAGTTTAGTTCTGAAATATTTTCTTAATCAACTTTTATTTTAACATGCAGTACTTCCTACAAATCACTGGGAAAAGCAGAACTGTCACACTGAGTGTCACCATGTGTTCTCTGTCCTGATTATGAATCAGATTTTACTGTATTTGTGTTAAATGAAGGGGGTGTATACATAACACCTTAAACTAACAGAGACTGCAGTAGACCGAGTGAAATTTAGAATCTGAAAGTGCTCTATGACATACTGCACCTTTAAACGCAAAGCTCAACTTACTCTGTGATACAGTTTGTGCTTGCTGTTGAGTGACTCCAAATAGGAGAGATTCTGCTTGAAGATGTGGATGTCGGGCTGCAGGAAAGACTGTCCGAAAGCCTGGAAGATATATTTCAGCACAAGTCAGGAAGAGACGTGGTGACAGATCAAACAATGATTATAAATCTATCTAAAAGGTATACAACGACAACTTCAGCCACATGCATACACACCTGCATGGCAGCTGTGAACTGGGCCTCATTTTCCATGGTATCTTCAGCGGCACCTTTTTGGACACTTGTTAAGACTGAAGTTTTGAAGAAATACCTCCAGTTTTGGTGGAGTATTTGGTAAAGCAACTCAAACATCTCTGCCTTGACATCCGGGGAAGATCGCTATCAAAACAAG
The DNA here is from genome assembly GCA_027495735.1 of Lutjanus campechanus. NCBI lineage: Eukaryota > Metazoa > Chordata > Actinopteri > Lutjaniformes > Lutjanidae > Lutjanus > Lutjanus campechanus. Next base: position 78,955 of record JAJHUR010084876.1, read on the forward strand.
AGATCCAATGAGTCTGTTATCCAAGAAATTTGATCAATGGCAAAGACAGCATCTGAAATGAAAGCACTATTAAGTGCCTGGAAGTTAAAGTGACCGATTTCTGTTGTGTTTCCACTGATCAGCTATTAATGTTATTATTTTATGTTGACAGGCTTCCCAAAACATTCACATTCAAGTTTAGATCCATTTTTGTAGGATTCCAAAGGGAGAAGTGACACCACATGCTACACATGCTAATTTTAGGTGCTAGCAGGCAAATCAATCCAGATGCAAACAAAACCAAACCCAACAATGAATTTTAACTCAAGACAGGTGAGCAGCAACTGACCTCTGCCACAACCGGGTAAACCTGCTCCATGCACAGAGAGAGGATGCTGGGCAGGAAGGGCTTGAAAGCTTGACCAGGCTCTTGCACCACCACCTGCAGGATTTTCAGGAACTTCTGTACCACTCTACACCCTGCACTGCCCTCTTGCAAAATACTGGCTGCCAGCTGTTCCCTGGAGCAGATACAATTGACATTGGATTAATTAGCGCAAATTCAACATTTTAGTGTTAACCCCATGCCATTTATCCCTTAATCCATCTAAATAGGACGTAACATTACCATAATTACAACCAATAAAAGTAACAAGAGATTGTAAAAATAGTGGCTAACTTTTTTTTACCTGGTGAACATGCTGAGGAAAGTGTGGATGATCTGTCCTGTGAAAGCAACACCCATCTGGACTCGCAACGCCTGAAATAGCGTCAAGAAGAAGGCCAACATCTCATCTGTCACATCTGGGAAAGAGAAGTGACAATTAACAAAGCTGGCGAGTCAAACAAACTTGTGTTTAAGTTTCTTATTATTTGTATTAATTGTCATTAACTGCATGACCTAAAACAGCTATTATTTATTTCTATGCAAATAAAGTATGGTGAGTTTGGGACATTGTATTCTTCTTAAAGTAATACCCATATGTTTTCTTTTACATAACCAATTTCAATTTAAAGTAAGCTTTGACATTCATATGCATTACAGTTCGCTATACTTCTGGAAGCCAGGTTTATAGCAATAGGCATGTCATCACTGGCAATAAGAAAGTGGGTTGATAAAATGTTCCATAGTGTCACTCAAATGCATTAAATATAAACCACCATGAAAGGCTGAAACAAATACTCAAACAAACTGAAACAAACAGCCAATCATTTAACAGACAGACCCCACATCCTCTCTGAGTGCAGATAGGAAGGACAAGTCAGCTTGCTGGTATAACAGTTTTTAGGTTAAGTTGGACAGCAGCTGTCAGAAGGTGAAGGGCTTGGACAATTGGAGGGAACTCGGAGCAGAACTGCTGCTCCTTTGCATTGCAAGGATCCAGCTGAGGCTATGGATGGATGGACAACTATCAGAACAGCGTTGTGTGTAAACTACCTAACTAAGACTGGTAGTATGACAAACTTATTTTATCACGCTGACTGCTTCCACCCAGTGCAGCCACCAGTGCACAACATGTCATCAGTCAAAAGCTACTGACTGATAACTATTGATATCTATCGCTATGAAACTTGACTATCATGATAGATTTTTCAGATATATTGCCCAAGCCTGCCGGCTGTAAAAGGCCCAAGTTAATACCCAATATTTGCACACTCATCAGATTCAGCTTTGTATACATTAAACAAATGTTTTCTTGTTATGCTACCTGACACAAACTAATTGTCTCTATAAACTCTGGTTGCTACAACAGATTATAACATTGGGCCTCATGCAAAAACATTTTCCTATTCTTAACTTAAACTTCTCTCGTTTTTTTCGTATGAAGGTCTCTTAGGAACACACCATGTCAGATTCAACAAACGCTCTTAACTTCAGAAAACCATGTAAATGATCCGCCTGTGCGTATTTGAGTGCACGTGCATGAAACTTGTAAATTAGCATAACTTACACCACAATAATACCATATAAGGCTGCGCTTCCTGCTCCACATGTCGGGAAGAGCTCATTCATGAAAATGGAAAAAAAAAAGAACTTTACGAGTTTGGAGTTTGACTTCCTACTTTCAGAGATCCATAAAGGAAAATCTATCATTTTAACAGCGTCAGCAGTGAAATTTAAAGACCTGCTAAAGCAAACAAATGGGAAAAGTGAGTGCTGTTAATACCGTGTTACCTGAGGGTCGGACTGTCACTGAAAAAAAGAAGAAACGTCTCGATATGAAAATGACTAAAGGAAAAAAAACAACTCGCCACAGCGACAGTAAGGACGATTGATGACTGCAGTGAGAGAAGGTTAAGGGGAAGTTTTCATCATGGAAACAGACGACAGAATAAGTGA